>JAHZNA010002877.1:0-149302 GCA_027743935.1 Sinodicranocentrus sp. ZH6 | reverse complement strand
GTGTACTGCTGATTATCCAATAAGGACCCGATAAATATTTTGTGCTGGCTAATCCTTACATGTAATTTACATATTTGTCATTAATGGGCCAACGTTAGAAACAATGCATCAACCCAGCGCTTATGGGTAAGCCAGTGATGGCGCATTAGGGGCTAGCCGATGCCGAATGTTTAAAGGAAAAAGGGGCACTTCGTCACTGTGCCATTACGCCGTTGCCACCACTGGGCCTATGAGTTGCCATCATGATATGGCAGACTGGGATCAAATTAAAATAAAAGATTTTATCCTCACAGGCAAAACCACAAAGTACATTGTTTTTCTCAAGATTTCCTAGTCGCTCAGCTGTCCACGAAAAGAATCTGGCTCGGCAATGATGAACATCATCACGTTTGAGAAGATAATGATCTTCATTAATAATGAGCAATTGATGTGATCTTTCTCAGTTGACCTGAGAGATATCGAGTGCAATGCAACGTGGTGATGGGACGACAGATGATTTCCACGAAATAAAATGCAATAGCTGCCTATTGGACTCTAATTGAAGCAACGGGGAGAACACGGGTTTTTATATTATTTTATCAGATGGGAAACACGAAATGCTAAAATGTCAAATCACCCAACTCTCCATTTCCTGACTTTTTCGACCGCTCTCCTACGTGCTTACTCATCCAGTAATACAAAGCAAACTTTCTGTTGAATGCGGTTTTTTACTCGAATTTTTTTCTTCATCGGGATACAACTTCTTCATCTGTTCATAACAAAACGACTTCAATAAATTGAAGACTAAACTTTCATTTTCACAGTTGACATTACATTGAGCGGTCAAATTATTACAAAAAGAAAAAGAACATTGTGCAGATTACATTTTTTTTCTCTATTACAGGGATGTCATTCTCATATTCGGAAGTCAGGTCATGTCCACAATTTTGTGATATGGTTGATGCCTACACACATTGCAATATTTTTCTTTTCATGCTGAAAAAAATGTGGTTGTGTGTTATGTGCATGTCTATCATCATCACACACGGTAGTCTGACTGAAGCATTAATGGAAATTTGACTTTGACAAATCCACTCAAACAAAACCCCTGTAAAAGTCTTGATAATCATCCGTCTCATTTTAAACGTAGTGTGTTAGCCTGTTTATGTGAAAGCTGTTTTTTCTCCTTAAGACGGTGATGAGGATGACGCAGGTTATTTTGCATTACGGAAGTTTGTACTCTGTCATGTAGTCCATGATATATTATGTCTCTTTTATTTATTTTCTTAATAATATAAAACGAAGTACATAACAACAAAATGCTCTGGACACTCTAGTTTTTTTCTCTCACCAGATGAAAGGTAAAAGAGTGTAAGTTGCAAGAGGGAAGTCAAGAAGAAACCTGTATTCTTTAACTTTATATATATATATATACGTTATATAGGGACGTGTTATGCAAAACTATAAAATAATGTCATACACACAACGACAAGACTTTTTTTCTCGTCCTCTCCACTTGTCTGCATTATTGCGTTCACATTCTGTCAAAGAAGTCAGCGATGGAAGGATTTGATGGATGGGCAAGTTCTGTAGTATCTCTTGAAGAGATCACGTCATGCCGCCCCTGAAATACATGAGTTTCAATAACCTATAACGTCATACGATTTTATATATACCCTTTGCCCTCTTGTCTCTTACACCCTGATGAATACACATCTTCAAACTTACTCATGTCTTTAAAGTGCCGCTTTATTTCTTCGTTATTTCGTCACGAAATGATACGACCAGAGAGAAACGTAGAAAGGGAGAGTATCAATGTAGGCAGAAAAGCACTGGTAGAGTAGCAGTGTCAGTTGTACTCCTCTCTTCGGTTTTATCACCGCCAAATATCATCATCTTCACCAGCTTTGTACTGATGATGCACACACTACAAGACAGAGAGAAGGAAGATTCTCCAATTTTTCTTCTCGTGTGTACTTTCATGCAAGCTATTTTTCAAAGGGAGCGAAATGAAGTAGTACAACAAGTTGTGCTTCCACTACTAACTATCATAATCAAAGTGACATGCACTTACAGATTCATCTCTCGGAACGTTCCTTTTGCAACTCCATATATGTCCTTGTTACTTAGTCAGAAACAATCAATCTCTTATGTTCCCTTTGACTACGACTAATCAGCTCAATTCAAGTTTGTAGGCCGGCGTTGTTGTGTGTATGATCCCATCAGAGATTTTAATGTCTTCACAGTACAAACGACGGTGGAAAGCGTTGAGTGAGAGTTTCCACGTGAATCACAAAACCACTTCACAGTGGTAAAAAGACGCAAGTTTGAAAACTACCCCAGAAATCATTAACACTACACCCATCAAATGTCATACCGGCTACGACAGTCGTCGTCATCTTGGCACTGGTCAGACTTGAAGATTCATTGGAATGGGAGCATCAGCTCATCACTACAGGGCAAAGAAGCACATTACATATTTCTTTCCTTGTCCGCCCAACGCAAGAACGTTGAGGTTTGAGGAGGATTTGAATAAGTGCATTGGAATCCTTGATGAGAAAACAAGGTATAAATGTAAACTAGCGAGTTAACTCCCACCTTGGAGCAAATGAGAAATTCATGCTTGCATCAAAGATAACACCACTACCAACACGTCAGCAATACACCAAGAGGGGTTTGAAAGAGATACACCTTGACGACTAATAATTATCATTAATCCTCTTACACTGTAGCAGGTAATAGAATATAATGACGAGTAAGTGTGTGTATACATTAATGCATGGTGGTTGATCAGGTGCAACAGCATTAATTTGTTTAAGCCCATTGGAAAAGAATTAAGTGGGGAGAGGATGCAAGCTAATCAATCATGTATCATGTTTCTCTTCAAACAAGCATTTTCTCTCTTCTCTCAACATCTCTCCGCCAAAACGTACGTGTAAACTATTCTCTGTCGTCGGACACACTTGACTACTCTTGCTTTAATGCTTTTTTCCACGAATTTTCCCTACATTTAAAAACAAATTATAAAGGCAAACAGTTTAAAACGATTGTAGAGAGCACACCACCAGCCTCAAATGATGACAGCAAGGAAAAAGCATAAAAATATATGCTAAAAAGCAGTGTACATCATTCTCTTTGATAATTTGTGAAAGCCGGTGACCTTGAAATGAGATGAAGATAATTATATCTAATTGTAAGTATGCATATTATAATTAGTAATTTTTTTACGGGTAGCTATATACCACAAGGCAGGTTGTTTAAAGCGGATTGGTAAACTAGAGCAAATATTCATTATCCAAATTAAACCAAGCATAAATTAACTTTAATTCGTATTTTCATAGCTTGTGTTGAAACATTCCTATCAATATTTTTTTTAATTCAAAGTACTCATCTTATTTATGTCTAGTCGGTTGCTTTTCCAAGTGAGTTATGATGGCAATGTGAAATTTGCATTTAGAAAACTAAATCCGCATTTGCCATTCTCTTTAGTGATAACCACAATTGTTTACGTGTCTTGGCATTAATTTCATTGAGTGTCTAATTGAAAAAGTAAGACTACCACTGGGAATCACCAAGGCGGACGGTATTTTTTTTGCAAATATTATCATCGGCTTCTTTTGTAAAAAGATTATAACCAAGAACACACGTAGCGGGTGGTTTCCACTGATTATTCTACCGTGCCGGTAAGAGTTCCACCAGCCTTTTTATCCATATCCTCACAAAGAGAACAATAAGTAATGAAGGATGTTGCACACAAATATTATTATATAATATAAAGACTTTCAGTATTATTGTTATGCATGGGGTTGGCTCTCTAAATAAATAAAAAAAGTGCTACAAGTCAAATTATTTATAAAAAACTGAATGTATAATATTATTCCACTCCAGAGGTATATATTATTCCTTCGTGGTTGACTTTAACAGTGAGAAAAATAGTCTGGAGGAGAGCATATGAGATAAAATATTGAAATGTATAAAAGTTTGGCAAAAGATGAGTATCTCCGGTGTTTTTTCCCTACCACTTCACTTGTAATAGAAGGGAGAATCGTCCACAACGGCAAGACCACATAACCCCCTATAGCGGTACTTAATATTCTGAAACAGAAGCTTTTTTTGATTTCCTCTTTGCACAAGAGTCTTGTTTTGAAGTGAGCTCCTTCACAATGCTGCTGACTGCGGTCTATTACCTGTTTTTAATTTTTTTCCCTTATGAATATTATAAGAAACACTGTTTGAGAAGAGGCTCTTTTCAGAATATTATTATTATTTTCTGGGTGTAACTCTCTTCCATCATATGTGTGTCGGTGTGTGTATTCTGATTAGGTTTTTTTCTTTTTCTTCCAACAGATTTCAATATACAGAAGGCATCATTATTTTGCGGCAAAATGAAAAGGTAAATAGAGAAGAGGGCTGAAGATAGAGAGAGAGAGAGAGAGAGGAAAAAAGTGGCTGGATAGATACATGTGGGCGCTCAAGCACTTATTGAGATATACTATTAGCTAATTTTTCCAATCGGCAACTTTTGAAGTCCAGTTTGAAGAAACGCCGTAAAAGAGGAGAAGCTGAGAATTTCTTCATTATTTTATTACAACTAAAGTGACTAGAAACTAGTTTGTAAGCGTGAATGGATTAGTGTGTTGGCTAAGAGTTGCAATCCGATTGGGATATTAGCTATCTATGAAAATGATATTGGTGATGTGTGATAAGATATATATTTCTCTTATAAAATAATTTCTGTCTTTGCACTGTACCTTATATACAGGCAGTTTTTGTTGGATGGAGTGCAACTGTCTCCACGGTTTTTACAGTCTGTTCATATTTCCCCCAACATCATCATTCACTAGTGGTGGAGAAGAAAAAGGGTGAAAAATAGAGGAGCTGTGAGTGCATAGAAGAATTGAATCAAACGATATACATTAGAGAGAAGCCAAGAGCCTGTGGCTCTCAACGTGAAATGCTTGTTAGAGATGTCATAATATTTGTATTGTTGAAAATGGCTCATTGTTATTGAATCCCATTGTGAGCAATGACAGAATTCTCATACAAAGCTACAATACTGTTTCGGTAAAAGGGGTGCTTCTTTGTATACTTGTTGTATTTTATTTAGTAGGGAAACGAAGGAATTGATCTCAATGTGTTGACTGTGAAGAGCAATTACACTCTTGGAATACTTGGTTGGTCCAGTTGGTGTGTGAGAAGGTGAAGAAAATGATGTTGGAAATTATCCCTCAATTTTCTTTCCTTTTTCTAAAACCCTTTTCACACACCACATTCCAACACAGTATTTATTTTTTCCCCTAAGAAAGTGCAATATATATGTATGCGAACCCTTAGTGGCAGATGAAAGATGGACATGCACGCGTTTCACAAAAAAATGTGCAAAGTATGCTTATGATTTTATTGTAATTATACTTTTCGTTACGTGATTTGTCGCTTCGTGCCTTTTTTACGTAAGAAAAATAATTTTACAAAAGTTACTTTCATTTTTCCTGACTACCTGTCTCTGTCTTATTATGAAGAAGTTGTCGCTTAGTCATATTATATAAAAAAATTCACAAGTACATTGAGATTACTTCTCAATGAAGAAGGCATGTAATGGGTGCGTGTTTTTACACGTAGGCTATGATATTATGTGTGTGTGTTTGTGCCCGTGAGTCAATGTTTGTGTGTGTGATGGTATAAAAGCCTTCTTGTTTGCAGACTAGTAATTTTTGTTGATGGAAAGGGACGTGGCAAAGAAATTGGGCATCCTTTCTTCTCACAAGAAAATTGTAGGTTCAATGTGTTGTCTTTGGGCGTGAGCAGTTTTCGCCTTGTGCCCACTCGTCTTATTCTTTTGATTCTTCAATTTTTATTATTCTCATATTCCCTACGATTTTCCGTTCAACATCACATTTGCTTTTTTGACTTGCTAGCTAGCTCATACTTTTTTGTGTGAATTTTCGGGGAGATGAAGTAGACGAAGAAACGCACACACGTACACATAATGCAAGCAAGGAGGGAGCGAAATGCGAGCTCCTCAGTACTTATTCTCGTAATGGGATGAAAGTAACAAAAAGTGAAGGAAATGAACTGGCTCCTTGTTATTATCATTATTGTTATTATGAGGCTCATTGTGTGTAAATCTATTCACACAAACAAAAGTGGACAAGGGAGAAAAAGAGATCTATGTATTTTTCGAAATTGTCAGGGAGTAACATGGATTATTTTCATTTACACGTAGCACCACATGCTATCCGCATTACATGCGTTTTGGGAATTACTTTTATATCAACGAAAAAAAAACAACTGTTATTTGTCTACGCCATTTTGATACATTTATTTTTTTCGGTGTAATATACTCGGCCACTTGAACAAACACACAAAAAAGTGGTTTTTATACTTTGCCTTTCTCGACCATTCACGCATATGACCGGACTTGATTCAAATGTCAATATTGCAAGTTGAGAGTGTTTTATATATCTTTTTTAATACAATCATGCACATGCATATTGTTGAAATTTAGTTGGAGCAATGTTGTTTTTGAACAAGATATCGGCTAGTTTTTTTTAGCTGAACAGAATGAAAATTCGCAAATTGGGAGAAGGATGGGTTTCATATGGTCACTGAATACGTGATATAATGGTATGACATCATCTCACGTGCACGATGCAATATAGTTCATCCTTATAGCAGTAGCGTGACTAGTTGGTGAGAAAATTATTGGAAAATATACATTTCGTTACACGCATCTCCTACTTTCATCATTCCATTGGAGAATATTAGATGGTAAGAGAAAGAGAAAAAGATATTCCAATAATTGCTAATTTCAACGCATATGGCTGGCTTCTTACGGTAGCAGTAACTGTACATATCACGGCTGCAAGTAATTGAGATCAGACTGGAGGAGAAACTTGTTTATTAGGGAGGAAACCCGATGAATTTTTAATTTCCTGTGTGAAATATTGATACAGTTTATAAAAGCCTTTCAAACGAATAAACTTTTCTATTAAAATTTTAGGTGTACGCAAAAATGTTTCTAGTGCACAAATACCAATTAATTACGCTTTTAGCTGATAAGAGTGCAAAGTTGTTTCCCGAAGGATTTGGATCATCATAATATTAAATTGGATTGAAAAGGGAAACTTGCTAATGTACGGGTAAATAAAAAAAAGTCAAAATTTGAAACAAATTTCCAGCAAAATGTTTTGAAATTCCAAACTTTTGGGAAAATCGTTTTGAAAAACCCCAATAAAGCCTCAACGGGTTTACTTGCATTTCAAAGTATTCCCCTTGACAAACACACACGGCTTTGTTCCACTCCTTTCACCATTGTCCGACATCTGACTGAAAATGCTGAATTATTTGGTAAGCACATAAAATCAGCTTTATAAAGTGAGGATCGTCGAACCCAGGCATTCTAAAGGTGCGCAGTTTATCTTCTGGTGTGGCCAAATTTAAAGCAATCATCCAACTTTTGACTTAATTCCTTCATATAAATTCAGCATACGAAATTTGCATCTTTGAGAGCGAGAAATGCGAGAAAGATTCCTATTTTGTTTATGGTACCACCAAGAAGAGGATAATTTTTTTTGCAAGGATGATGTTTGTCCTGAAGGTAAAATATGAAACCAGCTCAATCAAACAACAGTAGCAATTAGGTCCTCGAAGACATCTACTTTTTCTACTCTTCTTTCTAAAACCAGTTTCACACCAGGCGTCAAATCCCTCAAGTGAGCTAAAGAAGAGTAAATAGTAAAATACACTAATAAAGGATCTTTGCCTAAGGAAGTGAGCCAGGAGCCAACAAGGATCTGTTTCACGTAATCATTTGCAGAAAACATCAAAATCATATATTATGGAATAACTCCATGTACATGTGATGACGATAATGATGATGATGGGGGTACCTCGAAGACAAAAAAATCACATTCATCACATGACGAGTTATCAAGCAATATGCTTAAAACCTGTCATGATTTCGCAGATTAGCAGTTTATCATCATGTGGAGCATCCTATCATTTTCTTTTCATACTGACCAAGTTACCTCAAACCAAAGGGTTGTGTTAGGAAATTACCTTGATCTTGTTCAACTCTGCAACACCACTGGAATACATAGTATTCTCTAAATGTGTACATAAGTCTAAACTCATGATAACAATACATATTTTCCCTTATTTATATGCACATTCACGAAATGGACTAGATTAAATGTCATAATTGGCTAAGTTTTATTGCATTCATGATGCTCACATCGGGGCTACTTTCCAGTATTCATGATTGGGGAACTCCTCCAGCTCTTTTCTAAAACAACCTTGCACAAATAACCGGGTTGCGTTGAAGTCAATCAATTCGTATAATATTGACATGTGTGTGCACAGGTATGCATGATTTTTTTAACTAGGAAGACAAAACACCCGTCGTTAACACCTGGACTCTGACATGACTAATGAGATAATTGTATTTTGCTTGAGTAATTTTTTCACCCTCGTCCCTTTCAATAGATCCGTATAAACGTCAAATATTTTACCTCTGGTCACGTTCCCTTCGGCATTTAGCAAATTCTTTAGTTAGCTGTTTTGACATGAAGGTTCTTTTTCTCTTTGCAGCAAAGTTAAGAATTACTTGTGAAGACACACTCAATGAAAAGGTTCAAGGTGAAGAATGATATGAAGAGTTGGCAAATAAAATATTTTGAGTAAACCATTGCAAAGTAAACTTGAAAAGTTGGCAAATAAAATATTTTGAGTAAACCATTGCAAAGTAAACTTGAAAAGTTGAAATTTTTCACACTGCTTGTGATAACTCATACTTAACTTGAGTCACTCCTGCTAGATAATTTTGATAAACAGTGTGATGCTCGGTTGCCACTTTCTGTTTACGAAAAAAGGGGCCGGAAGAAGTAAAACTCTTTGTGGTTAACCGTCAAGTAAATAACCCTTTGATAAAACGAATTGTAATAAAGCCTCGATTCATATCCTTCCTAGTACAAAAACCATGTCGCTCCTTGTACTTGATCTTAGTTCTCAAAAATACAAGACAATTGCCCACTAGTCAATCAGCTAAAATGTTGTGACGATTACCTTCCATTTTTTTCCTTTGCGGTTTTACCTCTTCCCTCCTCTCCAAGAGGATCGAGTGGTGATCAATGGTATTCGATAAATTCACAAATCGTGTTGAAATTGTGCAAACCCTGGTGATGTTTTTCTGGCGAAAAAAGCATGAAACAATTTACTCCTTCCCGACATTCTAGTGGATACACTAGCTTAGAGTTACACAAGATAGTTATCATTAACAAACTCACTCGTCCTTCTCCTTCAATGAAGTCATGTGTGAGACAAAAGGGAAAAATACTTTCATATATAACCACCGACACATCCTACATGCGCCAAAAAGACAGTCAAAAAACCAAAGTGATATACTCGAAAACTTATTTTTCCTAAAAAAAATACATGTACAATCCTCCTCCATACAACATCTAGTCCGTCACGTCACCGTACTCTGTTCTTTCAATTTGAAATGATTCCAATGACTTTGAATCAGCAGTATCATTATTTCAGTTGTTGATAGGGCCAATGATTGATATGGTTGTAGCTCAAATGATGATTTTCTCTGTTGAGCAAGAGACGCTGATATAAAAGTTCATATTGTAAAGTAAAAGATTTTTTTTCTTCGGCAGGTTCTGGCAAAGAGTAGTCTTTGCGGTAAGAGTCGTGATGTTTTTGACGCTACACTTGTCTTCCAGGCGGCTGTGTAGATTAATGTAATCCCAGAATACATCCCACCATCACCATCGCTTGAGAGGAGATGGAAAGGAATCAAGAGCACGCTACGAGCATTAGGAGAGGGAAGGGAGGAAAAAAGGAAAATAAAAAGATCAAGAATGGAGAAGCATATAGCATTTGCAAGGAAACGGGAAAGAAAAAGAGATCGAGGAGACACCAAAGAGAATCCCTTTGTCCAACCAAGTGAAATAAATCCACCATATCCCTAGCATGATTCTCCTTCAAGTCTGGAGGAACCAGTCAAATAGAGTACAATGAAAAAATAGTAAATGCAAAAGAACCGTGTGTGTATGTGTGAGTGCGGCGTTGGTGGAAATCGGAGCGAGTGAAGAAAAAGCCAAGACTGTACTTTTTACAGTTTGATGCGTTCCCTAATGCATTACAATAGATAGGAAAGCGAGAGATGAGGTTACTACTAGTCAAGGGCTATATAGAGGAGGATGATACACTTGAGCATTTTCTCTGTGTGTGGAGGCATGCAAAGATATATTCTTTGATGAGGGAACATTTCCAGAAAAAAAGGATGATATTGCTTGAAAATTTCTACCACCAATATTTATCATGCAAGATAGGAGAGAGTTTTTTGTGTGTGCTAAAACCAAAAGGCGCATTCAACTCCTTTCAGTGTTTTAATTTTTCCTTAGTTCACCCACTGCGATTATTTGGAAAGGAAGGAACTCACTGTGCCGTGAGCTTTTCTTCTATCATTTTCATTTCAATGAGCATTGGTGAATCCGGCTTTGGATCTGAATGTGATAGCAAACACCCTCATGACCCTTATCTTATACTTCAGTCTCTATTTTTAAAAGAAAACGACCTGATTTCTATCGGAGAGGGGGATGATGGTCAATATTTATTGGGGTATATTGGTCATTTACGAATTGCATCATTACATCCGTCCTAAATGGAAGTTTGTTTAACCAGGAGTATACATACAGGATGGAGAAGTGCATTTGATCAACGCTCCAGTTCCCTACGCTTGTACTTTATAATTGAATATTAGACATCAAAGAGAACTCTCGCTTCCCTTCCGCTACTTTCGTATAAAAGGAATCTCTCCCTTTTTATCTCATTTTTCTGAGTGTGTAATTTTTTAAAAGAAAATCCTTACCAGGTAATTTTACTTTAAAAAAGAGATAAGTTATAAGACTCGTTGGCAAATGGAATGAAAATGCGACACAATACACATGTGGTGCTTAAAATAATTCAAGCGGAAATAGAAAACGTGAAAGTGCCTCGTATTAAATGACAATTGCTTTCCAAGAATAAGAAAAGATTACACAAAAAACAAGCCTACGCATATACCGCCTTGAATTTCTCTTTTCACAATGAACATTTTATCGTAATGATGAAAGCCAAATTTAGATTTTGATTTCCTCCTAAAAGCAGCCAAAGGGGAAGGACGACAAAATAAACACAGCTGTAAACAAAAAAAGGCGAAAGACAATATGGATTGCATCTTAAAAATAAACTAATCCTCCTTTCTCCATAATACGCATATCCTTCCCTTGTCTCCGCCAACACTGGTAGGAGTTCCTTCAGAGAGCGAGTACAGAGAAAAAGCGATCCCACAATTAAACTCTAAGATTGTAGTGCATCTTATCATTCTGAGTGAGCAGAGAGTAAGTACACTAGCAAAGCCGGAATCCGAAGATGTACCAATGTGGAGAGGGAAAATTGGAGTAAAATGCTCTTTTCTTTCTTTGTAGGAAAAGAGCATTCCAGCTCTCGACGGAAAGACAAGCATGAGAAAGAAACAGCTTTCTCCTGGTCATATCGATTACGTAGCAAAGCAAGCGCACACTCCTCCATCCCTTTTCTTTCTAATAGATGCGTGTAGTAAGACTTGGCTCAAGTGAGCAAGTACGTATAAACGTTGATGCTACAAGTTTGCTTCACTGCATGGATGGAAAAACGGCAAAGGGAAAAGCGGACCATCATTTGAGAACTACCTCCTAAATGGATTTTGCTCAGCCTACGTGTGTGATATGTGTACATGTGCTTGGTGGTTGTACTTGAGAAAGAGAGAGAGAGAGAGAGAGTAAAAGGGAAAACATATTTTCGGACTTTTCCTTTGCTCACACATAGCTAGTCACTTAGGTTTTTTCTTATTTTTCGTTGTGGCTCTGCTGGTGTGTGAGAGGCGAGCTGAGCTCGCCTTTCCTTCTTTCGTAAGCTACCTTAAAAGTTACAAGCATTTACTTCTCTCCTCTTCATCGATCTGTCTTTAGATAAAGTTGCCCTTCTTCCTCTCCCTCGCACTTTCTTTTCCACAAGGTCCATGCATTACTCCATTTGCTCTCTATCCTTTTTTTTCGACTCTTGCATGTGTTTCTTATTACATTTAAGTGGCGGAGAAAATTAGAGCCTCCTTCTCTTGTGGACATATTTACCACCATTTCGCGTATCTTCTCATTTCTTGGAAAGCCCACACACACCAGATGTGTCTGGCTAAATGTATAAACAAATAGCAGGAAGTAAGTCGGCTTAATTCTTTTCTTCATCACGCGAAATGCACCCATTTTCAAACCCACCAAAGTCTACTCTACCTGCCCTTTGGTTTACATTGTTCATTCGAGTAGAAGAACCTATAGCGTCCTCTGGAAATCCGGACAGTATATCACGAGTATATTGACATTAATAGGACACCTACTCTACACAACTGATATCTGGATCATATCCTTTCGTTTCCTTTCTTCTAAGCTACATTTAGAAAAAAAGGGTCGTTATCAATCTGTCCATTACTTTGTTCAAATGGACAGCAAGCAAAAAAAAGAAGTTTGCTTTAATGTAAAATCCCATGTTTTTTACACACCACTGGTGACTGGATTTATTAAAATGAATCTCTTTGTTTTCCTCCATTGTTAGCTGTCCCAACTCACGACAAGCACACTTCCGGCAGTTCATTGAAGAAAAATACAAAACAATGATTTAACGTCAAAACTTTAAATGGAAGGATAATCCATAAAAAATAATATTGCTTTCAACGGGAAATCTATCAAAAAAGTAAACACATGCACGCAGGTACAGTTGAAGTTAAAACGTGTATGGTTACATCCCTTACACTATAAAATATATAAACCTTCCAAGAAAAAGGTTTTCTCAGTTGGTTTACAGGAATATGGGGAATTATTCTTAAAACCCCATTACGGGATGTCAGAAAAAACCCAATAAATTTGGTAGCTTCCGAGCTCCGTATTATATTTACCATCTGTCAGCAGTGGCACCTGATAACAAAACGTCTCCATCAACTCAACTCAAAATTCCAGAAAAACACATACATACACATAATACTCAAGTTTAACTCATGCCATGTAATATTTTCATTTCCTTCCTTGCTATCATTGAAAAAGTAAGAAAAAACCTATCCATCCTTCCATTTAAAGAGATACGCATGACGGTGAGTGTGTGAGGGGATCTTGTAATGGGGTATAAAGTAGCAATGCTATCCTTTTACTTTTTTGTAACACCAACTCGCCCCGAGAATTATATCTATCGCAAGTGTTGGTAGCCGGTTTTACGCAACATAGGAAAAAAGCTTCATAACACTGTGTATCCTTCAGCCCTGAAAAAAATTACCTGCACACCAAATCCTACACACAATATATTTCTTGATATTCTCCAGTATCAAAAAATAAGCTCCATTAACTCATTCCATATAGCTTGCACGTATCCACTATTCTCTCCCTTCTTAATAGCAAGTAGATTTACGTGCCCTGCTAATGAGCTATGAAATACTCTTTTTATGATTCTGTCAAAAACAAACATAATTTAAGATGAAAAGTTTGTTCCATATACGAGGAAAAAATTAACCAGAGTAAAATAGAGTAAAAGACTCAAGTGGAATCAAGTCATGACCAAACGGCTAAATCGTCATGTTTCCAGACTCTTAAAAGTAATCATTGTAGTCGACCTACACTTCATTTCTCACACAGACTTTTTTCTTTTCTCATGTGAATGTATTCATATATATAAGTATGAGAATTAAAAAAAAATAGGTTCGTGCTTCCTGGAGAAAATTGTCCCGTCAAGTTTCAAGAGTATGTCCATCATTTCCCCCACATCGCCTGCCACACCGATAAATATGCTGGCTGGTTGGTCATCGCTGTAATCAGGAGCACATGCTTTGCGTATTTCATAGAGACCAGGAGCAGCAGCATTTGTGTAATGTAACGGGAATACATTCACATCTACATGAAAGCCTGAACTTGAGTGGCATAAGTAATGAAGTTGTGAGTTGCGTTTTGAGACGAGCGAGAGAGGGAATGAATGAAATTGAACATAATTAATCAAGATGTAAACGCAATCTATGTGTTCTCTTTTTAAGCCAGTAATCAAAATAACGTGTTTAGCAATATTGTGTCTTCAGCCTAGTACACATTTTGAGTGTGTTAATCTTTAAAGTTGTTTGTTCAAAAGGACTTTCTACAAAAAAATCCATTCGCTTTACAAATTGTGAGAGAAGCAAAGCAAAGACAAGTTGAATAAATCTTTATATCCCTTTATATACGACTTATTCCACGCGATGCTAAGTATTCTCAGAGTCAACAAACGTTTATGGAATATTATACGAATAAAAAAGAGCCTTTCCAGTGCATCATTGTAGCTTATACATTATTATACAAGTCATCGTATCGTAAGCCTATTGTGAGGGAAAAGAGGGAGTAATTAATGCACGCTTTGCGGTCTTCTTTTACATAGACGACAAGCAGTGAGATAGAGAGGCGTCAATTTCACGATTGAAAAGCTCCCCATTCCACCCCACTTTCTCGAGAAAAAGCACATTAATAATGCCACCAAAATCGTATACCACCTCTGGAGTGAAAGACTTGGTATTTTTCCAGCATCAAAATATTATACCCACTCGTCAGTCACTGATTGTGAGTGCTTACAGAAACTTTTGCCGACTTTTCATTCATAAAAAAATTGTAAGCTTCGCATGTATAATTGAGCTTGTGCGTGAGCTCTCTCCACTGTCGATATAGAGCCTCAAGAGCAAACTCGGATTTATAAGGGTGGATAGTTATTTCTGAGCTGTGAGAAAAGCACAAAGATTAAAAAGGCAGCTTGCGACCTAAAGAACGTCTACTTTTCAACACTGAATATGTTTTATTCCATTTCCATTCACATATTTCCAGGAAAAGAAGCTTACCAAAATAATGTATGATACTGAGAGAAGGAAAAAACATTAATTGCAACGTCGTAGTGAATGGGTATTTCCACAAATTTATACAAACCTTTTCATTTACTTTTTCCACGTTTAGAATATAAAATCACTTTTCTACATTGAAAGCGGTAGAATGGGCTTTATAATCTCTTGACATTTATTTCCAGGGTCGATCCTTTCATCGCAAGTCACATTCTAAATGGACGAGTATAGAGAAACATAGGATAACGTAGCATGCCTCTTGTACCACGTGATCAAGTTCAAAGTTTGTTTGCAGTCTTTTCTCTTTAATGAGGATGTGTTTGAGTCAAATTGGAAAAGCAAAATCAGAGTAACAGGGAATAACCAATGGCTAGACATCCAAGCGAGAAGTCTTGATGAAAACTAATGAAAAACGAGCGAGTTTATTTACTCTACGTATACATACATACATGAATGAAGTAAATAAAACTGAAAGTCAACTCTCTGTCGCGTGAGATGCCTTTAAGGTTTTGCTATCTTATTTTCTTTGTTGTGTAGAAACTGTGAGTCGCCACCACCACAATCCTTCATCCATCTTCGTGTTATAAAACCACTTGAGCATCACCACACTAGTCCCTATCACCACCTCCACCACTCACAACTATTACCACATTACACTTACTTGTTTCGCTGCGTCCTTTCTCCAATTTTCCCCTTTACTCTACAGATTTCCCTAATGACGAGCTCGAGTCATCATCAAGCCTTTCTCCTTTCACAAAAAAAGTCCTTAAACGCAACATGAAAAAAAACTGGGCTATCAGGCAAGATACCAAGTATATGACTGAATAAGTTCTCTCTAATTTCGGAAGATTTGAGAGGATAGGAATATGCGAAAATTCGTATATTTTTTATTCATAAATGTCTTATATGCTTCATCATAAATGCAAAGAATTTGTGGATGAAAATAATTATACCGGGATATAAATTCGCATATTTTTGTGCCGCGGTTTTTCTCAAGAACAGGAGTAATTCCTTATAAGATGCAATCATCCATCAGCGTTTTTTTCATGCCGCATGTAATTATATGAATACAGGATACATTTTCCTCGTGTGCATTCAGCCCGATCCCAAATCCCAAACAACAAGCTATGCATGAATGACTGAAAGAATGAATGAGATCTTTGTACAAACACGGGATTTTTTTCACATTGAAAAAATGAAACTCTTTATTTTTCAAGTTTTTGTATGTTGATTGCCCATTTCTGTCTATACAAATGGCTCGACCAGTAACGTCATGAGGGCGAGCTTCTTTGTATTTCGGTTTGCTTCTTCGGGTAAGAATTACAATAATATTTGCTGGTATATTACTATTATTATTATTATATTACCATAATCCTTATAACATTATGTTTATTAACGGTACTACATCGTATTCCATTCCGATGTACATTTAGGTAGCTTCACACTAATAATGTGTATATAACTTATACATATTCTATACCGTAAATTATTTGCTAGTAGTAATACGTTAGATTAGGTATAGGAATAATAGGTAACTAGGTCAATGCATTAATGTATTAATGCATAGTTATAATAATTATAATTCTATTTTATTATTTTACATTTTAAAGTAAAAAGTACTATTTAAATCGAGAATATCCGTAACAGCGTTATCCAATAGATATATATATATATGCATACAACTACAATATCATAAATCATAATATATTTAATGGTAAAGTTTCCCACTCTTACCATAATCAGTTTTTTACGCTTGACCTCTACGCCTTAATCCTCTCTCGTAACACACGTTTCAATTAATTGTTTTCCCCTCAAAAAAATCTGTTTTTTCTTTTCTTTATTACTCAAGTTCCAAAAATGTGACAATGGTTATCAGCAAGGATGGGCACATAGGGTAGCAGAGAGGCAGCAAAGTATAGGAGAAGCTACCCCAGAAAAATAATGGGATCATAGATTTGTTTTCTTCAAATTCACAGGGGAAGAAATCCACACATATGTATTTTCTCTTTGTCACTTGGAGTAGTAGGGTAAGTAGTAATACGTACGTAAGGAACATTAGGGCAGGTGTATATTGACTTAGTAACATATATAATACATCCTAAATTATACATGATATTACCTCTATAGAAACAACTTGAAAATCTACACTGACTTATATAACCTAGATATTTTTTAAAGACTATATACCTAACTGACTCTTTTGTAGCGATTTTATAGAATCACTCCATTTCGTGATTAACAATATCTAATACACTTAACTTGTATTCATTGTTCAATAAATAAAGCTCAAAAAGTACAAATCTGTAAGTGGGGACTTTGTAGTATGTTGTATATATATATGAGAAAGAGAAGCAAGATCAGGGAGTCAGCAACACGAAATGCAGCCGGCTTGGTTTTTTTTTATATATCTTTATGCAATAAACACTGGTGTTGTCCTTAATTTTTTTTGTTCAATTTATCCTTCTGACTCACTACAAGTTACACAAGAATTAACTAAATGTACTCTATCCCGACCATATGTAAAGACGTATTTGCTAAAAATCTTGTTCTTGTCTTTCTTCCTTGCATATTATAAACCGTTCCAAGTTCACACGAATAAGTAAATTAGATAATATATATATCGTTCATACGGGATTTGTGTAAATTAAAAATAGCTGAATAATAGTCACGGACAGCTGTGGCGAAAACAAACTGCGCGGAGATGAGGTATACCTTTGCATTGTAGATACTAATTATTTAAAGAGTTGAAGCGAAGCGAGTTGGCTGCATAATACACTTCATTATCATCTTTTCTTTTACTCATAATAGCATTTATAAGTATCGTGTAACTCGGTTTTGAACATAAAGAGAGGGAAACGACGACATTTCTCACCTACATAGATAGGTTGACATCATTTCAGACTAAATGTCTCATTTAATGTAAATGGTATCATAGATGGTGCTCACACATGTTCGTGATTTGCTAAAATACTCGAGTTTAATGTAAAGAAGTTACTTTGCAATTCTGATTTTGCACACAATGCCTTTCAATGAGAGAAGGACACACCGCATCACCTATTATGATACACTCTCTACACACATTAAATTTTACATTAAAAAATGATTTGAATCAAATAACTAACCAAGAGAAAAACTGACTGGATAGTCTGGATTGCTCTTTGCGAAGGGGAGGGGTAAGCAAAGAGGGAGTATGGAGGGATAGGCTCTTTCTTATCTCTCTTTTTTAGACAAGGTAGAAATAGTTATTACATGTACGATGTTACATGTTGTGTGATAAATGCAATCCTAGATGTGTTACGAAGAGATACAAGAGAGAGAAAGAAAACTCATTCTTTCCTGTTGTGATGATGATGATGTAATATATTTAGCAAGTAATATGTGTATAGCTACCGTAAACTTAATAAGCAATAAGCTAAGGAACTACAAGGGGAAAGTAAGAACTACTTATCCACAGTTTCGCTTTTGATCATGTCAGGTTTAATGTCGAGACCGTTGACCATCTTCTCGATAGACTTGAGTTCAGATGGATGCTGTGTTGCAGCCTGAGATGGTGGTTGGGTTGTCTGACCTGGCAAACAAGATGAGAGGAGTGATGACATTCGATGCGGATGGGATTCCCCTGCAGTTGTCGCTTCAGCAGCTGTAGGACGTGGCGAATGCTTTGGGCTTGTGTGACTTGAAGGTGTGACCGTTTCAAAGGCAGAGAGACTGCCTCCTCCCAAAACACTAGTCGAAGTAGAGCTCAGCGACGACGTTGAGGATGAGGAGGCAGTTGCAGGTGGGATCAGCGGGTATGGCAGAAACCGATGCGCTTTCAGTCGTTCTGATAGCAAAGCTGCAATCACAAAAAAGGGAAAAGGATGAGTTATGAATCGTATATATGCTTTGTTCTTTCAAGTTAATTCTCATACATTCACCCTCTCTATCTCTCTCACTCAGTCAGTCATTCCTTCTTTTGTTTTTCAAATAGATGTTTGAGATGAAATAAGGGTGAGCTGGAAGAGGTGGAGGTAGCGGTAGAGCAAGTAGAAGATGGAATAGTAAATTTACCGGGTCCTAATGATGAGGCCAGTGAGACAGGAGGTCCCAAGGGGTAGCCCCCATGGAATAACTGCTGCTGCAGAAGATGGTTGAACAAAAGTGACGGTGGGAGAGACGCTGCAGCGTGTTGTGAGCCGGGACCAAACAGAGACATGGGTAGAGTAGGAGGGGGACCCAATGGATGAAGTCCTGTAGCTCCAGCATACAAACTTGGAGGGTAGAGGTAGGGCAGCATAGGTGGCTGAAGAGGAGGACCCAGAGAAATATTTGGACTAGGATGGTCTAGGTCACGGGCTGTTGGACGAAAGGCCCCTCCGCTCTCGGAGCCGCTGTCGCTAATGTCTCTGTCACTATCATCTCGTCTCTGATTCTCACCTCCGCTGTAATCTGTAAGTAAAACAACAATAAAAAATTGATGAAAACCATTTCATCCATCTCTTCACGGTAAATACACATCTTGCAAACAAATTTTTCACGTCGTCGCAATAAAAAATCCATTCTATTCTATCACCCCCATTCCCTTATCATTATTAGCCAAAAGCCTTTATTTGTCTTTGAGGTCTAGTGACATGTCGGTCATCAATTTGCATTCATACCAGTGTACACGTTAATATCATGAGTCGTGACACAATCGTCTCAATCGACCAACCTGTAATGTACCATCATCATTACGTAGACAAACAAGACCCTGAATGAAGGATGAGAGATCATGAATGGATTTCCTTAAGTGTGCCTAAATGCTCTGCATAGTACCGAGAGATACGCCAAGATAAACATTTCCCAACATTTATATGCAAGCAGTGTCCAGCTGTGTGTTTTTAAGACTCCAAACACACGATGAGCATAAAGCAGAGGAACTATTCAACTTTCTCTCCTTTCCAACATCAACCCTTTCCCCTTTGGCGTATCATCACAGCCAGTGTGGAGTGCACTGATCAAATATCTACATTGCATTTTGTAAGTCGGGAAATAAATATGGATAAGCATTATTTTTTTCTCATTGTTAGACAATTGGATTCTCATGTTCAACAACTTCATTTTCGATATTGATTCCACGGTTCTGGCAAAAAGGATGTAAATCCGCTTTAGGAAAGAGCAAGATTCGACATGAATTATTCATGATGATATCGTAAGGATATCTTAACAACGTAAGAGAACCACAACAATACAATACACTGCTCCTCCACTCCACCAGTCTCACTATCATGTCATCCTCCACAAACAAAAATAGCATCTCACTAAAGTAAATCCCGAATTAAGCTTTTTGGTGGTAGTAATACGAATGGAACAAGATAGTGACGCATACAAATAAGATGCATCAAGCAAGACCCCTCCGCTCAACACGATACCATATTCCCTCCCATATTGCTTCGCGGCGATTCTCAGACACTCACAACAGTCAGCTTTTTGTCTTATTAAGGAGTCTCCCTCTGTTCTATTCTACATATCTATTTATTTCACTCTCACTACAAAACTGAATGAATCCTATTTCCATCATTAACAAGATAAGCCTCACTTCCACTCCTCTTCCACCGATATCCTCACAAATACACAGAGTCTCACTCACAATCAACATCTTTGTCTTCGTCACTACTCAATGTTTCGCAGATGTGCATTTGATTGTGGGATTTTGCTTTTTTTAAAAAGAAACAGACAGCAACCATCACTTCACTAATCAACTCATTAATCCCTTATTAAAACTCTACCTCTTTTTATAAGATTATGCCATCTACAAAGTGATCATGAGCCTCAGCCCTTTTCACAGAGAAGTGCACACACGTTGTCCTCCATAAAAGCTTTTTTTCTTCACTAGCTTTGTTTACTCAACCACCTTTTCCTCCCCTTGTACTTATATATTTTGACTGATTGACTGACTAGTTGTCTATCTATATTGATGGGCTTGGACTACTCTGCTGTCGCCCATATATAAACTTTAAGTGTGCATATTTTCCTCTCTATAGATACACATTCAGTGTGAGTTTCTAAGCTTTTACATGCTGTCGGCATAAACACAAGCTCATTGTCTGTGAGAAGAACCGTCTTTCAAATAAAACACTGGGGACAATCTTGCTCCTCAACACCTCAAATTTTCCTCGTCTCTGGTTAAAAAGGTCACCGACAATGCTCCTTTACGAGTGTATGGAGGCATTCAAAGCTGAAAGCCTGTGTGTCGGCCCTACAAACCAATTAAGTCAAGCGTTCCTTTTAGACGCCTTATCAGCTACTTAACAGTAAAAGTACATGTCTACATTGAAAACATCTCCCTTTCAATCAGCCGGTCCAGGCTAGCTTTCCTTTTCTCTCGGTTCGCTAGTCAAATGTATGCAGATAGCCTTCCAGCCATTCTGATTAATACGGTCAAGTTGATACGCAGGAGATAAGGGTTTAAATGTGATTTCTCAAGGTAAAAAAATTAACTTATATGTATCATTGTGGGCGTTCACTGCTTCAAGTCTTACAGAGAAATTAGCACATACGATCTTCTACGTATACTTACTCTTCTGATTTAGTTTAGCCAGTTTAGCCGTAAAAAGAATACACGTATAAAACATTTTAAAAAACTTACCATGGTGACGAGGGAGAGGGGACACGGAGTCAGGCCGATGATCATTTCCAACAACGTCCACACGTTCATCATCATCCACATTGTCATGAGTTAAAGAGTCGGAAGGTCCTGAGCCAAGGCTATTGCTTAATGATGGGCCTGCATTACTAGATCGTCCATGATCATCCCGTTGGGCCAAAAGGGCCTGCCTACTGGAAGACAAAGGTCAAACAGTTAGTAATCGCAAATTCAAATGAGAGTAAAGCACAAGACAAAATAATATTTCGCAGTTAATTGGCTGATTGCATCAAGAACAAGAATTCACATAAGCTTACACTCACTCATTATTCCTCGAAACAAAAGAGGTGGTAAAACACTTCAACTCATAATCTCTGCTAATTGACTCAACGTCAATGTGCATATTGAGCTGCATGCAATACCACTATCATATATCACCACATCACCATACTCCACTAATAAACTTTACTCCTTCCATCAAACAAGCATTCCTAATCGGAGTAATTAGCACAACGTCGAAATTATGTGTTGAAAATGGCACTGCTTTGACAGCTCATTATACTCATCAGTCCCACCATACATTATCATTATTACAGCTTGTACTGTTATTAATAGAACTAGATATGCTACCAGTGTCAGAGTCAATTACCAGTTAGAGAAGAAACAAACAAAACAATATATTAACTAATCACCCTACAAACACACTCTCTCTCTCTCTCTCTCTTACACTCATCATCTGGCAAGAAACTTTTTTTTCTTTCTAGGGCTTCATTCGACACTTATTGATGGCACGGATGCATATAATTTTCCATTTGTTTTTATTTCGTTTCAAGAGTTCATACAAGTAAACATGATATGCATGATACAAGCTGGTAATCGTGTGCTATCATCATTTGACGCTTGAGACAAACGCATCTCTACAATTTTCAGACTCAATTTTTACCACCACCATCACCACCTTCTCCAAGAAGACCAAGTGAGAATCAGCATGAGAAGAACTCATTATGTGCCGTATCCGCTCCAACCATCCAAATGGCCACTCTTTTGCCACACCGTAGTAAAAATGGTCTTGTCGAATTACTTGTCATTATTTTTCCATTCCATTGTTTACTACATGCGTGGAAAGGGCTGAGAAAAAATAAAATACTCTAAAAAAACACAATCTCCCATCCAGGAGGAGACGCGGGCTCATAGCCATGAAATATATACAGTTTATCTTGTGTGTACACACCATTGTTATCGGTGGCGGCGGCATGATACCAAGTTGAGAAAAAATTAACCAGAAGCACTATACGAAATAAAGAGCATTTATATAAGACAACTCCCTCATACACACACTGGTTGAGTGAGGAAAAGAAATAATCCATAAAATACCTTATAAAAACTGCATTTTCATAGCTCAAAAGATAATGGAAGCTTTTTTTCCATTACTGCTACACCTGCAAATGCTCCAAAGTTTAATACGTCCGTAGAAACAATGCACCAGTTCTCTCTCTCTCTCTCATCATATTAACAACTGACACATTTTAAGCAACCAAATAACTCAAAAAATACCCTCTCTATACCAACACCAAATTCTCAAGTCATTCCAAAAGCCAACAACCTGGAATATGAGTTTTTTTTTCTTTTTTTTCACTAGCTTATAGCAGACTGTGTGGAAATGAAGGGGATTGGGGATGACGATAATACGAGAAAGAAGTAAGAATGCCATATGTACCCAAAATGACTGGATTGGGTGACTGTCACGGAAATCGGCTATTAAATTCTTCCCTAACATCATCATCACAGAGCGAAGCAGTAGCTAACACCTCATTCTCTGTCTTTTTTTACTCTGAAACGAACCGAGTGGGATATTTCTAGGTAGAAAATTGATGTGATCATTACTCTGTAATGTAGGTAAGTTCACACATGAGTTTATTCTCGTTTTTTTATCCAACTCCAACACCTTATTATTTCCCCACTATGTGTCTGTTCGACATGGCCAACAACACGAGAAAGGAAGGAAAAAAACGGAGAAGGTAAATAAAAGCAAATACACCTTTTAACCATGCACTCCCTCAACTGAATATTTATTTATAAAAAAAGCATTCCAAACAAAATATTTCCCTATCTGATTTTGATCCCAATGTATTCCCTCTAAAATCCGCTTAAAAATCCCATATCATATCACACCGAGAACTAACAATACCAGTAAATTACCCTCGTCTTACGATGTGTGACAACAGGAATATATTTACAAACAAAGTGAAAAACAGCAAGGGGAAGGATACAGACGACGGTGGAAAATGCATAAAAAATAAAACAGAGACTCTCAGAGATCAACAGGGAGGCGGAAAGGGCTCTTTGCCTTTTGCTCCTTTACACACTGTACGAGATACAAGACCAAGATGACGATAATAGTGGAGCAGGTACACATTTCAAGTTGATAAATAGCAGGAAAAAAGGTAGCTAGCGTAAAACTAAGGTGTAAATGGGTTATTACTTAAACTATACAACCTTCCTTTACTGACTTGGAGCCTGTTCACTTTAAAAAATAATAATAAATATATGCTTGTGTAAGCTGCATTTCAATGCTGGCTTTGGGTCCCGGTCGGATGACGAAACCAGACGGGCTGTCGGTACATAATCACTTACAACAAGGGTGACATTTGTCTACAAAGGGTATTGTAAAAAACGACGTTTTTTGTCACTTTCATTTTGTTCTCTAATCCCCTTTTCTACCTTTAGGACCTTCTCTGTTTTTACAAGGTACTTACTTACTCATGTCGAAAGGAATCTCCTTTCCGAAAAGATAAGAGCACTTGAGCTAATGCCGGTAAAAAAATACCAAAATACTTGAGGTTGCTTGCATACCTATGCTTTTTATAATGAAAGGTAGGTTAGGTTACACAGGCTTTTATTCATCACACAACCATTCTCAGCTCATCCTATTTTTATAAAATGTATTTTTAGGGATTCTCAAATGAAAAAGAAAATTACTCAACTCATATACTTCGGCCACAAATAAAATAGCGTGTTCCCTGACCATAAGATATATTGCGGTTGTAGGATTTTACAAGAGGTAATGTGTACCAAGACCATCATTCTTTATGCCAGGATAAAATCACATAATCTAATACCCTCTGCAACAAAATTGTGGATCAAATATGCGGAATGTTAGTTTTTTTTAAAGTGATAAAATTCCTAGAGAAAAATTGTTGGCGTATAAACTGAAGCATTTTCAACTGCTATTTTTAAAGAACAAAAAAAAACTCACAATGTGTCAATGCTATTGTAGATGGGAAAAATGTCAACAACTTTTTAGCTGTCAAGAAGAGCCACTCACATATAACTCTTATTATAATATTTTCATAATGTTCTGCTCACGTTAGCACATTAACATGCCACAGCAATAATACTGATAAACAGAGACAGGCAAAGGGTGTACCAAAGAATTAGTGCAAAAGCTGGTGTTTTTCCCTAGCAGATCCACACTTGCAAAGATTATTTTTAACCCTTTCGATTAAAAAGTATAGTGAAAATCGTGCAAGTGTGTATAATAAATACTTGTCTATAATGACCTATCATTTTCAGACGCGAATTCATGACAAAAGCTGTTCATCCTCCAGATTGTTTCTATTTATAGATCCATAAATTTGCATACAGATAGTCATCATATCCTCCTGATGTGTGTTACTATTAATATTTTTTGCGATTGAAAGAAAATGTTGGGAAACACGGCTCAATCTATTTCTGAACAAATCATTTTTGATCCAGCCATATATATTTGTCCAGACCAAATTCCAGATTATGACAGATTAATTCCGCATGTGCCAACAAATACTCTAGTGCTTTTGTCTAACATTGTAAGAATGAGATGAGTACAAACTTCAAACCATGATTAATATTTGGATCACGGCGAATTGTGTAAATTTAATGATAAGAACATCCGTTTTGCACAATTCAGAAGCTTCAAAATCCCAATAACGTATTACGCGTTCACAGCTCCGTTGCACATTCATCCTCCATTAAAATGATCCATGTAATTAATTCCTCAAACAAGCCGGTCTTTTGCCCAACTTGAATGAATTTTTTAAAAAGTTTTCCACAAGGACTCAATTGTTTAGCAAGAAATAAGCAGAATTAAGGAAAGGATAAAATGAGCTTTTGAGTTGAGTAGATAAGGAGTAATAAAAATGTGCCAGTAACAAACTATACGTTATACACATGCTCATGATGCGTGTTATACATCCAATTTCGCAGCTCATCCACGAGACCATTTCCTATAACGAAAGCAATTTTCAAGAAATACAACCTACTTCAAATTGAGAGGAACTTCGACTCCTGAACTGGATTCAATGAGAGACAGTAACAGATAGCTGTTTACGCAACCCATTAGTACATCCCCAACTAATACATCATGTGACTTTCTTCCTCATTTATTCACTCCACTGGCGCTCCAATGCTATCATACATACGCTTTTTTTGAAAGAACTAAAGGTCCATATAAAACTTTTCAAATTCTTGGTTTTCGAAATGAGAAGGCGTAAAAGTAACATGTTTACTCAGGGTGTCTAATACACACCACAACTCTGTAAACGAAGAAGTGCAAAAAGATACATACTAATTTTTGTCGACGATCATCATCCTCATCGTCATGAGGATCCTCATCAGTTTCTCACTGGGAGTATCATTCCTCACGTAATCTATAACTGTATATAATGACTAGTTAAAAGGAACATGCGTAAGACGACGTTTACAAGAAAAGGCAGCAGCCGAAGAAGGTTGAGAATCCTTTTCGGCTTCAGCGCAAAGAATGCCGGCTCGGATGAAAGCTAAACTTTGTCGCGACAGTTCGCCATGGGTCATCGCCTAAGCAAACTGTCACTCACTTGGAGCATATTTTAGGGCTCCGTAGAAGCATCCAACCACAACTCCTCTCTTCTGCTTTTGATATTTCTTACACATGGCTTGTTTCTACCACAGATTGAATCACACACAAGTCTTCCAACCATCCATCCAAACTTCTCGTTTGGCTACTCAAGCCTTCCTTTTTGTCTTTCTCCTTCGCGTCGCCTCCCGTTTTTCCCATCATTTCTTGTCAATTCTTTGGATTTCCCCTTTTTTAAAACTTATAGCTTCAGTCACAATTCTCGTAATTGTAGAGTTAGTTATGAAAGTGACAGAAGAGCAAAACAACTTTACTATAAAGTATATGCTTATACGAATTATGCCCGAATCGGTTATATATGTGGTAAAAGTGTCAAACAATGTTTTTAGCACATTTGCAAAAAATAAACTTGGATAAAGATTTCTGGATATTTTTTACATGATCTTATGATGATAGGTAGGCATAAAAACAACAGTCAAAAAAGTTCGGAGAACTAAACAAAAAGGCTTTAAATCCCTATTTGCACCCATAAAAACCACAACAGCTCAGACCACATAAGTTTCCCTTTGCATGAATCAATGCGTCTTTTTTTATGAACACGATGCAATATACCATTCACCATTCATAAACTCCGGGAAACGCTCATTAAACCTACCGATTCACTTGCTTGGCTTGATCTGTGAAGCTCAAAAAACTGCATAAATCTAGCGTTCACCATTTTCTGGCGGAATTCACAGAATCCACATTCCATTCGTGAAGTAATGATCATCATCCCTCCACTTGGAGTGCACCAGTCTTTTTAATGGTGTTTGGTGAAAAGCAAGTATAATCTTCTATTCTACACTAGCATCATCATCACGTCTATTCTCAGGCCAAGTCACGACATGCAATATTCAATTCTTTGCAGTCCACATCAAACGTTCCAATGTTATAGCGCCAATTTATTTACATATTTTTCATGATGTTTATTAGAGTAAACTTTACCTGAGCAATCACTACGAATGAGAGAGATAGACAAAAACACAATGGCAGGAAGTTTATATGTGGCACACCAATTCAGACACATAGATGAACAGGACACCCTCAAAAGTACCACACAATATATAACAGTAACTTTTAAAAAAATAATGTGCTTTTTAAATAATTTTTTTTCAAAGCCAAAATCTCTTCTATAAGAGACAAAACAAAACAAACATTCTGTTCGAGCAGACAAAACAATATGCTTTTTCATGATGACGGGTTAAAAAACAAGAGGAACAAAACTGTCAAAATTAACTAACTAGTTAGGGAAATACTTGTTTCATTGTGATTTGCTGATGACATGACAGCATTAAACTGACGAATAATACAATCATAAAAATCCGACACAGGAATCATATATTTAACGCCTGTCATAAATAATTGTTTCATTGTCTCCTTTCTAACATATGAGAAAACAAAAGGATGAGCGAGTCTCGAAGGAGAAAGAGAACATACAGGTAATATTTATAGTACCTGCTCCACCACAAGTTGTGGAGCCAACGAAACCAGCCTTATTATAGAAAAATGAACTTTAAAAACGTATACGTTCTTCTTAGCTCCCCAAAAATTAAATTAGATTGTATCAAAATGTTCATCATCATTATCGTCAAAAAAGTTTCATAATGAGGTCAAGCTACGATCATCTTTGTGAAGCGTTCTTCATTTCAAATAGAGTTATTTCTCTTTCAACTGCCACTGACATCACGAGTCTCTGTACGTTTTGATAATTGACACATTACGCGTATCCCACTCTCAACCACTTGATATTAATTTATTGTACATATTTATATTTTAAGACTTAGTCTGACAACCTTGTTTCATTCATTGAGACGCAAGTATGCGCTCAGAGATACCTTGCAGTACATGTCTGGCAAAGTCATAAAAATTACCGGATGAAATTTATACCTTGTCTTTCTTAGCCCTAATAAATTAACAGCATGCAAAGCACACAACGTCACGTTAGTTCTTTGATATGCCCATGTCCACGTCACCATTCTAACACATCCTTCACCCTTTCATCGTGGATAACGAGACAGTTTAGTGTATTTTTGATGTCGTTTTCATCATTTCAATTATTCCGAGCTAAAATAGCACCACACGCTACTTTGTTTTAAAAATGGGCAAAAAATATATGAATGACATTTTCATTATTAAAAAATTCCTCAAAGCGGTGAGATTCTTGTGATTACATTATCCAGTGCAATTATCCCTTCGTGGGGAAGGGTCTTGTACTTTGCAGTGATGCGCGTGCATGTAGTTTAACATGCAACTTGCGAGCCAGATAATTGCAGAGGGGATTGCTATCTAGGACAAAAAAACTAGCCCAATGCCAATATATAGCGTAATACCAATTTCGTACGATTTTTCAACAGTCAAGAGAAGTGATACAAGCTTACACAAAAACAGTAATATATTATTATTATATTGTTATCATTGACTCGACTAGTAAACTGACCATGCACCAAGTGACACTTGTACCTTTAAAAAATGCGTTCATGCCAACTACTTTTGTACTAAAGAAGTACGCAAGGTATGCCGAATCTAATGTATGCCTATGTCACAACACTTTAAGGAGTTGCATGAATGACAGCACAAAGAAGCAAATGACATCATTATTATTATAAGACTGTAAGTGAGTATGCATGGTAGGAAACGTCCGCACCGCTTAGAATGTCAAATGCCGCATTATCCGACGAATAAATGTGAGCATATATGTTTGTATATATGCATGACTTTTTTTGATAGGGATATTGGACGGATATACAGATGTATACACAAGAGTTTTTTTTCTTCACACAAGTTTGTCTTGATGTAATACACTTGTATTTTTCATTTGAGCTTTAGTTGCAAGAATGTCATCTCATTATCACATCTCGTCAATTTCTAAGTAACATTAATGGGCCGTGTTCAAAGTCATTTCTGGCATGTTTTTTTCTTCCTTCGTCCTGCTCGTCCTCTGACTTTTTCCTTCATATAATATTCCGTTTGTTAACTTCCGCCATAACGTCGTTAATTATACTAGCATTCAATACTACAACTCTCGGGTTTGCTATTAAACACGTTTGCAAACTCAAAACGCATAGCTCGCCAGAGAAACTCGAATTATTATCATCAACTACAAGGACCATTATAGCCATCTGCTAAACCATTATTCACAACAAATAAACGCATCAAAATAAAGCTGGAGAGTCATCAACTTTAATCATTTATACTCAGGGAGCTGAAAAACTAATTCAAACCATTTTATAGCCACATCATCCTCTTTTTTATACTCATCAAGAGGCTCGGCGGAAAAGTGATACATGCGAAAAAAAAGTCTCCGAAAAATTCCAGTCATCATTAATGACTGAAAACGCGCTCATTCCTCTTTTGCCGAATCGTATTTCCATTTATTTTGCAGTGCCATAAATCCAAATCCTAATAAAAATCCAACACACCAACACATTCGACTCACTACTGTGTTTACTTCATCACCGTTTCACTTCTCTCTCTCTCAGTTTACCCTTGTTGAAGCTTGGAACATGTTTTCATACTTCTTATCCATATGCATTATTTGTCTGCCCGGCATCACAATTTCTTTTCGCTCATTTAGCTCACTACCTCCTCACTTTGTGAACAGATAGCCTAACAAAACTCACTAAAAGTTTTGTTGGCATATTAAACGGAGTAAATATTAGAGAGAGAGAGAGAAATGTTGGTATATAGATGTATAGGCATGATACAGTGTGAACTCTAGAATTTCGCATTAACATCCAGCTCATAAACTACTGGGGAGCTAGAAGAGGTTCCTTTTTACACCGAGCCGAATTGAAACCTCCTGTTTTGTGTTTTATAGTGTCGTGTTTTAATTAATGATGCAAGCCGGTTCCAATTTTCTAATGCTCTACCCGTTCCCCGCCAGCAAGCAAGTTGGTTAAAAAACCACACAGGCTTACATTATACACGGCTAAGCTGAAAAAATCAAGTGTGATTCAATTGACTGCGGACGACGCTTTTTCCACTCGGTCCGCATTTCCTCATGAAAGAAGTCACAGAGAAAAGGTAGCAACTGTGACTGTGGCGTGTCACACTTATAAATACAACAACAACAACATGAATCCAAAGTGAGCTCGTTCGCCAACAAACAAAATACAATAATAAAAGCGACAACGAGATAGACAAAACACACGCTGAGGGATATAAGAATATATCCTCCGTGTGGGCTCAATCACATGTATTCTCTTTTCCTCCACTTTTTATGCCTTTTTCAGAGCTAAACTTGGAAATTCATGCATTATTTTGGTGCATCATTATGACTGTCACTGGTGTCACTAGTCCTCCATTGCCCATTCCATGGTACCCCACAATAATAAGCAGTCACCACACAGAGAGAAAAATGAAAGGGTAACAACAAACACGGCACTGCTCCACCACCAACATTACCTCTAGTTTGTGTGTTTGTTGGAAACATATACACATACTTGAGAAGCACCCATCCCGTTGACATTTTTATGGAACACTCACTCACACAAGCACACGAGTAAAAATGAACAAAAAACGTGATTAACCGTAATAAGAAACTGTCGGATGGTTAATTAAGAGGTTTATGGCAGCTGATTGATGATGAATAGATGACTAAGATACATGGCAGCGAGAGGAGAGGGGGACAACAATACGACGGAAACTCGTATAAAAACCCACATTCAATTATCATGGACTACTCCATTCATAAATAATCAGGATTTTACGCAATGGGCTCTCTCTAATACCCGTATAATGCATATCTATAGACCACCACCATAGGACGGAGGAAAAGTGACAATATCATTCTCCTTCATGCTCATCACCACCAACCAAAAGATGTAACATGCCGCACACTATTTATGCATAATTGTTTTTTACCGTTTAATGTCAGCCCCGGAGAAGGAAAGTCGGAGTTACTAGGAAGCTTCATTAAAACTGGAGCAACTTGGAATATATAAAATTACGTCAGATATTCATTATATAATCTACACATCATTGTCTCTAAATATTGTATAGACTTACTACGTCCGCGACACAGGAGGAAGACCAAAAAATTCCACGTTTCTCAACCAAATTCCTACATTATGCAATACTGAACAATCAACCCACACGCATCGTGTGCTCACAGCTACCCCTTACAGTTCTACCACGTAGGTAAACAAATTTTTATTCTCTCCCGATAAAAACAAATAGTGTGTGCCCTTAAATTCTAACAGGATGGCTCTGTGACAAATGTCCGTGTCGGCGTGGGGAAATAAAGAAAGGATATTTTTAACGACGTATACATTCACCACATGCAGAGAAATGTATGAGTGCATAAGTTATTTATTGTAATGAATGACTACCGCAACTACTCCACTTCTTGCAAACAGCTATTATAAGAAGATCTAACTAGTAACAACATTTTATTCCAGTTTCCCCTCCAATACTATTTTCGAAAGATGGGTTTCACCAGCTACAAATCCATGCTTGACATTAAAAGGTGAAAATGCTGTGGGAATATTCTGGATACCAGTTTTCATGCATATGAGTTCGAGCATACGAGTACTACAGTTTTACACCCGGTGAGTGAATCCTGTTAAAAGAAAACTCTCACAGGAAGTTACGGTTGGAGAGAGACTGCGTAGTGAGCCTATAAGCCAAACGATTTTCTCACTGCAATGTCTTTACATAGGAATGGCACCATTTCCAGAGAACGTTTTGCACACAGGATTTTTGTGTGTAGGCTTTAAAAAAAGTCCCTATTCTTTCCTGTCATCGTGCCTGAATCGGCACCATTTCAATACCGTTATAAACCACATCTGTAATTACAAGTTCCCATGAATGTCATTAAAGAAGAAAAACACACACACACAAACACAAGCATCATTATATGCACAAAGCAAGATTTTTGTTTGTCAAAAGTCGTAATAATATGTGAAACTAGACCGTGCATGAATTTGGTGACTCTGTATAACTACTTTACGGGAAAAAATAATGAAACGGAACTTCTAAAAAAGGATGCATGAGATTATCCTTCTGTGCCATCATCACTGTCAGCGATACATTCAATCTTTTTGTTATGCACACATAATTTACTACACAAGTTAAAAAAAGACTCGGAGATATATAGACGAATGGGAGACGGGCCACATATTTGCGTCGTCGTGCAATGTTATAACATCACTTATCATCACTCCACCGAAGTTCAAAGATACCGACCACAAAGCAAAGTATGGCGATACTTAAAAACATTTAATAGACTTTCAGCTAATTAGACGCAAAAAAGACAGTGTTGTGGTTGTCTCATGGGAGAAGGAGAGATGATGGAACGGTAGTAGTGTGCTCTTAAAACTCCTTTGCCTCTTCTCCTTTAAACCCTTAAACGGGGGAAGAATTTACGAGCTTTCATGCATTTCAGCGAAACGCAAAAGTTGCTGTACATGAGCACATGATGATGATGCTTGCTCAAAAAGAGATACAGAGATGATCTCTGTGTGAGTGTACCTCTCTTTTTTACTGTCTGACGCCAAGTTTTTTCCTGTCAAATTATTTCACTCAAAGGAAGCTCACAACTGAGCAAGGGAAACGAAAACACCAAAAGTCGTCTCGATAATCTGTTTGCCAGAAAAATCAACATGCTTATTTAGCCCAATTCCACAACCAGCCTATTTACCACTATTTTATGCATAAGAAAGAAAAAAACCTTAAATATTCCTCTGATATTCACTCACACAGACACAGAAATTGGACATGATGTCGTGGTGAAACGCATATTACACAAACATACTCTGTCATTGTACCAATTTACCAGAATTTCCCTAGAAAATGAATCATGAATGAACTATGCTAATAATCAATTTATTAAAAATTGATTTCCCATCGGAAAACTTGTTTTTCCATTTTATCATTCGTGAATTGATGACATTTACAACATATAAACTGATTTCATTCGCTCTCGTTCTCTAAGAACGTGCTACAAAGGTTAAAAATTCTATTTGGAAATGGAAACCATTACGCATTCCGTCGATTTCTTATAAATTCCCTCTCTCTCTTTGCCCTCTTTTGAAAGAAAGGTATACACAACTATTATATTTCCATGCTATAACAACATCATAAACCTGTCCTTTCTGTCTCCACGTCTGCCCTATATCACTTTCGCCCTGCTACCTTTACACTTCATACTTGCAATGTAGTTCTACTAGCCATGTGAGCTGAGTGAAAACTTGTCCAGAAACAAAGAGCTTTTTTCAGTTTTCCTAGACTTCACAATATTTTAACAAGTTTTCAAGCCAAGTAAATCAACACTATAAGAACAAGTAGGCTGTTGTTTTACGGTTGTTATGTGTAATGTTAGCGGCGTGCCGACAGTCGAGTTGCTGAAGGAACCTCAAATGAATTTTGTGAATTTGAATGTGTGCCAATTTGATTTAATATAATTCGTCAATAAATTCAAGCTTTATGAATTAGGCATTTCCATTGCCAACTCAAAATCAATCAATCAATACTCAACCTTTGTTTGATTCAAATAAAACTGAGGCGGCCGACCTCACATGAATGAATCACTTTTTTTACGTTACATGCGTGAACGAAGTTCAAACACTTTTTCAGTCATTAGTTTAAAAAAAATCGTACAGAAACTCAAATGAATTTAAGGTCTCCTTAGAACAACATTTGACAAGGGATGACATGCATATGTAAATGATTTTAATGAGCCGGATGGACTGAATCGTACTTTATTTTATAAGTCAGTGCACACACGTTCCCTTTTCCCTTCCACACGTTTATCGGTAGACATAAGAGAAGAACATTCGTATTAATTAATTTTGCGATCAAATGTGTATATTACCACCTCCAGCCAGCCTCCATATCAACAGACTTTCCACGCATGCAGAAAAACGTAGGACGAGACTGCTCATAATTTTATTACTCCAGCATATGCCATCATGCCCACCGGTGTATCTCCACACCACTTTCCGCTCATCATCCTGCCTACCTTGTTTTACAAGTCAACGTTCTTTACAAAAAGTACAGCAATGGTTGGTGGTCGTGCAGAGAGGGCCAACTTGTTATGCGATAACATGCTTGTTTTACTGGTCAACCGTTAAAAGATTAAATTCCATATCATTTCTCCTCTTCTCTTTCCACTACTTCAACTTTTAAGGTAATCTTAATATCTTCCGAAACGACAGGAATTCATTTGAATAAGTACATGCGCACTTGTTATAATTTTTACACTGGACTGACTGAAAGGAGTAAAAAAACACGACTTGCACAATCTAACTTGTACTTAACTTTTGATGAGATTTTTTGACAATAGACACATGTACGCATGTCTGTTTCCATCACATGTTTGATTAAATCACAAATTCTTCAACCTTTGCGTAATATTTCTTCATGTATCATCATATCAAAAAGTTCAAGCGTAATTTGCTACTAGGGTCATAAATAATTTAGCAAGTCTTAATCCTATTACAAATATGTCTGACATTTAACATTATCATTATCAAACACCTTCGTCACATACACTAAGACTCAACACATGTAATACAAATGCAATCAGCCATATTTTTTAAGCCATGCATATTAGACGAAGAAAAAAGCATAAAAAAAGTTAATACTTACTTTTTCTCACGTTTCCCAGCACCGGTATCCCGGAATCCTTTGGCAAATGGGTTATTATCAATTTTAAGTTGCGTAATCTGCAAAACGACACAAGGAAAAATTGAGCTTGCATTCATAATTCGTGCTGAAATTGACAAGTTCACAAAGCAAGCAGGTTTTATGTCCTAACGAATAGAAAATTAAAATCCAATTAATAGAATCATTGGAAGTGATAGCACTCCAATATAATAATTTTGTGTCGTTGAGTTATTGAAATAGGCCGAAGTAGGCGGAGAATGTAAATGACATGATATGGTGACATTTTCTCATCAATTATCAATTCAGGAAAGCAACCATTTCACCTGCCAAAACACAGAGTGGATGGATACTACGTTTTGTTGGTGAACCACTTGAACATGAAATATTAAATATCATTATTTCCGTGTAGAACAAGGTTTGAATACCTTTAAACATGTGGAAAATATATTGCTAATTTAATAGCACCAGATAGTGTACATGACTTATTGGAATCCCAGTTTGCGGTATTCGCTTGGCAAACCGGACAATGAACGCTTTGACTTGACTCTTTGGGAGAGTGAATATTATTGAGCATGAAACATTGACGACACCAATGAGGAGGAGGAGAAGAGTCTTTTGACTCGTGCAAATCCTTTATTGTAAAAGCTTTTGGTGAGGTGATGGCAATTTATAACATGCACTTTAATTTACAGACAACACCCAAAGGTATAAATTACGGCACATTAATCATAAACCCAAGTGCCATTTATACACTGGCAATAATCCTCACAAACATATTTTCTCATAGACTAGATGAACCTGACAAGGGTAAACATTATTCAATCTTTTCTTGCCGTAAACATAACGTTTCATCGCCTCTACACCTCTACTCACAAATGATAGAGCCATGTTTGCCACAAGGATAATATTGAGGCTTGTCTTCAACAGCGTTTAACAACATATTTTATGTGCGTAAGCTTCACGATTGAATCATTTCTTTTGCCAATGCCAAAGTAAATTTTGCATGGACAGCAATCACCCCCTTTAAACTATGTAAACTCAACCAATCTAGTTTTCATTATCAAAAATACAATAAATAATGGGGTGCTTGTTAAAAAAATCAAAGTTTAGCTTTCAGTTATTATAGCTAAACCATCCTTGAAAATGCTTCAAGAGTCAAAATGTGAAGGAGGTAAAGGACCGATCAGTCTTAAACTTAGTTCCTTTCCACCCTCAACTAACACGTTCATTTATAAACAAACATACATAATATATGCCCTAAATTTCTCAAGCAAACAAACGTACGAAGGATAAGAGACTAATATCATTTTTTGTAAAGAATATCCTCGTGCCATTCTCGTATCTTTGTATCAAATGAAATATGCATTCTTTTCAATTTTATCTACTATCGAGAAAGGCTTTGAGCACATAATCGAAATATTCAAATTGACTGCTGTGGAAAAAGTGTTTCGTACGCTTTCCAAACGACAATATATAAACTGTATTCATGCGTCATTTTCCTCCTTTAGAACTGTGGTCATTCTCTTATAGCCCTGATGATCAGTGTATCATCGATAGATGGAGGACAATAAAGCGATTATTATCATCATTATCTGACTTCATCTTTGGGATTAGAAAACAGGGAAAAGCAGCAGGAGACGAGAAGAGGATGGGAACCGTGTTTCACGAATCATTTCATTTGCTTTGAATCCACTAAAGGGGCTCTTCTCCCTCTTTCTTTCGTATAGCATTCATCATGGTAAATTGTTCGGTTTTATGTCTCCCTATATAGGATGTTGAAAATTGACGGTATATATACAATGAGGGATAAAGAATATGAATACTCTTCTTCTTCTTCTTTTTTAAGAAAAGAGATTGGCAAAGTTGAAAAGTGTTCCTTTTCGGGGAAATTACCGGTATTTGAGAAAGACGCAAAATCCACAGACTCAATGACAAATAGCTCCTTGTGCTTGAGCAGCATAATCGTTATCTTAAATCTGAAATGTTATAATATGATGTTGTAATGTGCGCTAAAAGATCCCATCGTATCATCATATCATGTGATCTTCATTTTCCTCCACTAGTCAAACACGTACAATGGCCCATTACTCCATTTCGAGTGAATGAACTTACTACATTTTCCCCTTTTTTAATAGTGACAGAAATAGAGACATTCTCTCTCAAATACTCCTCTTCTTCGAAACGACTGGGCATTTCAATTCCTGAAGTGGAAGTGAAAAGGGATGGAACATGAGTTGAAAATATTATAAAAACCCATGAACATTCTGACCACGACCATTACACCATCATACGTTTCAACTTCTATTCATTCACTAATTCGTACACATTCATTCACTCGTTGATCATGATCCTAGAAAGAAAATTGACATTTGTGGAGAACAGAGAGTAGAAAAAATAAAACCTTTACGATGTTTTAGAAAGACCATGTCAAATGACGTGAGATGAATGTTCAACTCGTGCACAGAAGGGGCTTAATGCTTGTAAGAAGATTATCTAGAGGGAGGTTGGTTCGTGCTACTGCTTCTACTCTACCATCATCTTGCGATATATTTTACAAAGGGAATGTCTGTGAAAATATTTAACTTTTGGAAGCTATGTATAAAATATAATGTCATAATGGTCATACAAAATCTCCATTAAGCTGAACACGCTTCACCTCCATCAGTTTATCTTTGCCCCAAAAATCCTTTGTGAAATGTTTTGCAAAGGGATAAAAAGAGAAGTTTTGCAGTTTGAATAAACGAATTGGCGATGTTATCTCGTGCCAGCGACAAAAAATAATAAAAGGGCATAAACTCAAATTTCAATAGAGTAATCGTATAGTTTACATTAGGTCGGCCACCATAGTGCAGAAAGCGGATTTTGATTTTACATTCACATGACATCCAATGACGGTATGACCACCAAGGTGTAAACAGCGAACATGCAAATGTATCAAATGCTCGTAAAACTCAAATCATTTAAAAAATCCTGTCCTTTCGCCATTTCAACCTTAACAGTAGTAAGAAACCCATTAAAATTTCGTGCATGCATCTACTAATAGAACTAACAACAGAGATTGGCTACAGGAAAATAATGTAGCACGTCTCAGGTCATGCATTCCATCACTACTTTTTGGAAGCTGATGTATGGTTGCATTTTACAGTGCAATAAAACAAGTGCTCACAAATATAATTCATTTATAATAAACGGGACATAAACGGATTAATAAATCACTCCAATCCCTTCCTGCATACCAAAACAATCATCAAGAGAATAACTCACGTTGACAAAAATCAAACTCGGCAGAATGTCAAAAAACGTGTCGATGCGGTGAGCATAGCTCACATTCAAAAATTACCATGCACACCAGCCCCGTGGAACACACCGAAACTGCATTATTGAAATCCTTTTCAAAATCCTACAATTGTCGTCTACTCCCAAAACAAAGAAGACCTTTACAAAGTCGACGTACATTTCTTTGCATCCATCCAACTCTGGTGTTGCACGATTTGCAAATTGAATTCTCTCTATATTCCGCTGCTCTCAACACTTTTCCTACTATTGGCGAGTGAAACTCTACATTCTTAAAGCACACAAGCAATTTCAAACTCATTCCAGCATTCATGACATTCAACACAATTTAATACACTTCCTCATGTTATAACCTTCCACCACGAAAGGTGTAGTGTTTGGCCCTCACAACTGAAAAAAAATCGCTTAATAGTGTCGGTGTTTGTTTCACGACTGCCACCAGTACTGGCACTTATTTTTTTGGCGATAAAAGTGCACGGCCACCATTCTCAATTTCTAACATCGTAAACACATTATGCATATAAAACATACCATGGTATCACACCCCCCACGTATACACATTCGCAAAATAGCCCTGTTGTGATACACATATATGCCAAAAAAAACTTGCTACCTTTTTAATGAGAGCAGAGGGCTGCATATTACAGGGATATATAATATTGCAGACATTCAACTATTGTCGCCGAGTCGTTGGCATTTTACTCTATACACGACAATGATATTCATACGCACACGTACAAATGCACAAACGGTACCACGACAACTTCAGTGGTTCCACCGAAAAAAATTCTTCATGAAAAAAGTAGTGTGATAGTAATAGTGCACTCAAACTGGTAACATTATGGTGTTGGTGGCTGAATACGCCCATTAATTAAAAACACGCAGTGTGTAAAAAGAAGGAATGAAACAACGGCGGAGACAAAACAAAGAAACACGCAACCACTGCCGCTGTTGCTCTTATATTGTGAGTTTCTTCTTGCTACATGTGTCTCTGTGTGAAAGAGTCCTACAAAAAGACTTTGTCCCTTTTTGTCTACTCTGTCATGCACGACAGAAAAAGAAAGCAAGTCGGAGAGAGAGAGAGAACTAGGTATGCATATGGAAAGATGATATAAAAGAAGAAATGGCAGGAATGTTTCCCTTCACTAGCTCAACTTTTACTGGACTATATTTGAAGCATACATAATTGATATTTGCCAGAAAAGGAATGAGAAGTGCAGCGACAATAAAAAGTCACTCGTAGCCAAGTCCATTTGGAATAAGTTTGAACAGAAATATTATTTTTCTGTCTATTTTTTTCTCTCGCCACAATAATAATCCTCACACATGCATGCATGTTCGTATCATGCATGTCAAGAAATTATTATCATTATTGTAGCTAATACTGTAAAATTATCGACACACGAAGTGATGCATGTGTGCTCCATATCATTTCGTAGACAACATTACACTCTCTTGTCTATTCATAAAGTTTGCCGTTTTTGAAAACCTTCTCGCCTTCAAAAGAGCGTTTACTTTTTGTAAGAATAGGGGAAAAGATTTTTTCTTCAAAACTCTTGACACTTTCCTGGCATCGAGTTTGACACGAATTTCGTCATCACGCGTGACGACATACTACTCCAAAAGTCAAAAAGATCGAACACCAAGAATCAACGAGCTCGTTGTTCCTTCTCATTATTATAGTTAGTCGTGCTTTACAGGAATTTCACACAGACTGTGATGATACTCCAATCGACGTTCATTTGCGTCATTGTTATCTCATGAAATCAAGTTAACAAACAAACATAATGACAAGTTGAAAAACGAAGAAAAACCTTTGTATCACACCGAATTCGTTCCAATGCTCAAATAAAAAACTGAGTGAATAGTGCGATTGATTCAAGCTGAAAAGAAAGGAAGACTGTTGTGACACGAGGTGAATTTTTCTCGCTCTCTCGTGACTTTTGTTTCGATACGTATGTTTTTTTTACATGCATTAGCATTTTAATGGGATGCCACCTCCAGTAGGAAAAATTAGCAGGAGAGTCACGTTAACACACAGGCCGATGTGTCATGCATCACTTTTTCACTCATCTTTTAAAAACCCAAAAGATCTGATTATTTCTTGTGTGATAACGCATGACATTGATACTTCTTTCAGAAAGTATTACTTTTGGCACCAACGCGTATCTACCTGAGCAGTGAAAAAAACGAAGGCACGCATAGCCTCACCGAGTTCGAGCTAATAATCCCACGTGAGCTTGACAAACCTTTCCAATTTAGTCGTACCGCCTTGCGAGTACGATTCCCAGTGGAAATAAAATAATAAAATGCGTTTCTCCCTTTTTCCTATAAATTTCCACACCTTTTATAAGCGTTCATTATAGAGCTAAGCTAGAACATGAGAGTTGCTTTCTTCAGAGACATTATTATTTCTTCCGGCACGACACATTCTCCAATTCATGAAAACTACAAGGAATTTTTAACGTGTGTTTGTTAACCGTCCTCATTTTACCGCACGCAGACTGTCCAATGTAAACTTGGGTGTTGTTGGTTGATCTTGAAATAGTAAACATGTTATCGAAGGAATCGTGTGTGGAAATATTCAAACGACATAGTATTTCGCTCCAGTTGTGATCATCACTGTCGTCATCAACACTTATTAGCTATGCACTTGCCTGGATAATGTGTCCGCTCATGCAAGCTTCCTGTCCTACGGCGTTCATTTTTCATGACCCTTGTGAAGAAAAAAAACTGGACTTAACTTTAAGACAGTCTTGAGGAACTTGGCTGGTTTTTATTTCTAGTAGAATTATTGTAAAAGGATAGTTGTGAACAACTCTATAAATAAGTCGGCTAGCGTCATATGCATCATGCTTTTATCAAGGTAGTCAATCGATGAGGTCTCACCTGCACGGCTACGCGTGCAATTCGATATTTTCCAATCTTTAAAAAAAACGTTCATCCAGTTAAAAAACTAATATGATGCAGTTTTTGACCAAATTTGCAGATCCAAACAGAGCAACAACAATGGGCAATTGAAGCTCTTGTAGCAAACAGGTAAAACATCAAGTTTTCTTAATGGATTTTGTTAATTCTACAAGACCAGACAAGTTTGTAGACTGTGTTCAGCTCCCCTTGAAAGCTAAAAGTTTATTTGAAACGAAATTGGAATTGGTAAGGAATCTAACATGTTTTATATGTATATCATCTTGTAAGGCTCTCCCATTGAAGAGAAAAAGTGAGCAGACGTGCAACCGGGCAAGTAAATTCTCACACGTTCAACTTCCGCTGCTGGTGGAGTCGTCAGAAGAAAACCATTTTACACAAGAGAACATACTCATTATTGCTCATGATTATCAGACATGCACAACAGTCATTTCTACATGGATTGTTCTCCACTGAAATCATCTTTTACAACCATTACTGATTTTTATCCGCCGTCCTTTATTTGACTGCGCACTTCTTGCAACAACTCGGCGAAAAACCGAACATACATAAAACCTAACTATATGTTCATTCACCTCATTATTTTGTGGCATAGCTGAAGAGAGAGAGAGAGAGAAAGAAAGAGCAACTCCCACAACTAAGTGCAAGGGTGCTCGGGGTTAATCATAGGCTGAAACATTGTAAAACGTATAAATATCTGCCTCCATGAATGGATGAAAGATGTGTGGTAGGTACATAGCTTAGAGGTGTAGCGTGAAGCATTTTTTTTTACTATTCTCCTCAGAAGAATTAACACCCCCCACATGAACATCACCATCATCATCATAATCTCCAACCATTTTTTGTGACTGGAACTGCTTTTTCTTCTTATTCTCTCCTTTGGAGATTTTCTTACAAAACTTGTGCACAACGGGTTTGGATTCTTTTGCTTGAGGAAAATGTAAGTATGCTCACAGCGAGTGTATGAAGGAAGCTATTTTTATCTTGATCCACCCTCTCCCCTAAACACTTATTTGTAGTCACTTTTTCTTTCTCACATAAGTGCATTTTTCACAACTTGCTCCTCTCACAAGTGTACAAAAGTTTCACGCATAAAAAAATGATAACCACATGAGCACAAAAACGCTAACATGCTTATTGGATGTAATGTCTGGTGTGCAAGAGTACGTAAATGTGCATAGGAAAAGCACGTATATTTCTCATACTGTGGATATATATGCGATGATGCTGATGATGATAAAAGGAGTGGCCTTGTTTTCCAACTCACACGAGCGAACGTACGACACAAGGGCCGAGAGCAAGTAATATGATTCCCGTAAGACGAGATGACTATAGACAGAGGTGTGAAGTTCCGAGCACATTGGTTAACACCGAGAGTTATAGTATAGTCATAGCTTCCCAGTAAAAAAAAGTGTGAGTAAGCTAGTGGGAGAAGTGCGAGAGAGAGAGAGATCTATCTTTCTCGCCTTCATTTTATTTCTTCGAAAACACTACATAGGTAGGCAGAGATATGACTGACTGAGAGTTTTTGTGCAAGTGCAGTACTAGCACTCGCTCGAGCTGTGTGTGTGATGAAGTGAGTGAGTGCGCCAGTCGCTGTCTCTCCTCCTGTTCTTCCGTTTTTTGTTACAATTTGCTTATTCCACCGCCGATCATCTCGAAAAATGGTAGTGAAACATGTATCTAACATTTCAGCCATATGTACACAGTTTATGTGGTTTGCACTTCCTGTGTGCAACTTTGAATATTACATTGAAGAATATTCTCAGCAAGGATGAAGTTCCATCTTTATTTTTTCAAGATGGGCGGCTCTTTTATAGATACTTGTTTCTTTACGAACCCCGCTCAGAAACATTTTTTTTAAAGTACAGACGCCTTTTTTATATGGATGTGATGCCTCTTAGTGTTATCATCATTTTATGAAGTTTTCTCACACGCGAGACTCGCATGTGAAGAAAGAAACATGAAATTAAACATTGAGAAGGGATGAAAAGAATTTCATCAGATTTTTTAAATATATAACTGAGCACATCCGCGAGTTTAAAGTATGCGTTTTCATAATAGACTAGGTTGAGCTCAACACATGTTTTCCACCCACCTATCAACCTGACTTGAAAAATGGGTAGGCATGCTTATTTGACGGTAAATTTGCAGAATAATTACAAGGTCATAAGAAAGAACATTTTAAATTAGCCAATCCCTTTTTACTTTGAATTCATAGAATGGAATACCCACCGAGAAAAAAAATGCATGCGTAGTGAACTAGAAAAAAATTGAAAGATTAGACTTGCTCTTGTATTGTAAAGCTGTCAAGACGCACAGTTTTCTCCAACATACAACCTCTCACTCACAAATGTAATATTCGCTCTCACTTTCATCCACTGCCCACCTTCATCACCTTCCATCTCACTTAAAAACTGCTGCACCCTATATACCAAATAGTTTAATATCAGGCACAGTGTAATCCTTGAATATATGCATTTAACTTGCATGTTGTTCCCATGTATAAAGTAAACTCAGCAACTTTCCAGAGAGAAACCATCTTTTCTTCCCCTTTTTTTACTTCTCCACCTCAGGCTTTCTCCAGACTTCCTCCTTTGAAATGTTGGTGGTGTGTGCGGCACACACCATTTTAATAGTACTAGCTCACATATGCATCTTCAACGTTATACTTGCACACATGTACACGTGAAAGGAAAAGCGACGGACTACCGCACACAAATGCGAACAAATTATATGAAATATATACCCAAGAGTGATGATAATACAAGGAAAGAGAAAACTCTTTTCTTCTCAAGCCGTACATATACTTTTCTTCTTATATGTAATATTATGATGGTATTACAAAGCAGTAACAGTTCCATCTTCACATTTTCTTTTCTCGTTTTTCTTTTTCCCTCTTTTCCCTGCTCCCTCACTTACTTACTTTCACTCATCTCTCTTTCTCTAGCCATCATGCATCAGACTATTACAGTAGGAGAATGTTTGTACTTGCATGCAGAGGAGAGCAAGAAGTAAAGCCTTATTCTTTAAAAAAAAAGTATTTTCTTACTCCCTCGAGGTTTATGCTCGCCTTTCTCCTATCTTACTTACTCCCTCACTTACTTTATTTTACTCTACTTACGTACACACTCACAAAACTTTAATGCATTATTCCAAACTTCTACTTGGATGATGATCCTGACTGATGATACGGCCTATCTTCACTATATCAATGCCTTCCGTGCTATAAATGCCCCTTCCCTCTGTACTTCCTAGTATAACCTACAGTTACTCGTATATATGAGATCTCTCTGTTCACTATTTCCATGATCCCTAGTATCCCTCTGCCATTACCGCACATATAAAGTAATATAATATACGTTCGTAAGGTAATGGCAAATGTTTAGTACTCCCACAGGTCCTTCCTCTTTCTTTTCGTCTTTTTTTCCTTTTCGACTGCCTGATACAATTCATGGCAGAGCCTGATCTCAAGCTCACTTTATTTCTCCCCTTGTTCACATCTCTCGTTTGTCTTGTCTTCTCTCCTTCCCATCTCTCCTCTTTTTCCCTTTTATACGTTTTATTCTCCCCGTGTGTTGTTGTTACTGTACTTTCGTCTCCTTCCTTGGATTGGTCGTATTTCCTGCCCCTCAGAAAAATATCCTCACTTTATATTCTGTCTTGTGTAGAAATAATCTATTTCTCTGGGAGTAAGTGAGTGAAAGAGTATAGAACAACAAAGGGAATGCGTGCATGTGTCATATGAATGGAGTGGCTCTCTTTCCATTTCCCCCTTCCCTCTTTCTCTGCTTTCAAATCTATTTCATTTTCAAGTTCAACATTCAACCCAACACTTTTCCTTTTTCGAGGAGGAAAATGCTTGGAGTCGGGGAAAAAACGAAACACACATACACACATGAGTGGATTGGAGCACGAAAAAGACAGGCAGACAGACAGAGGCGGGGAGGGAAAGGAAAAACCGTGCATGCATTTCATGTTTGTATTCACTTTTTCAATCTCATTCTCACGCCCAAATCATCCCTCCAACTTCCGATCCCACACATCAAATAAATATGTCATGTCATCAAAAGAAGAGAGAGCCTTCGAAATTAGACGTATACCTAGCCATACATGGGTATTAACTATATATGTATGTACCTGAAACATCGTTTTTCTATCACTATAAATATTATGTAAGAGATGAGAGTGATTTTCATTTTTTATGAGTAATACAGTAATGAGTCAAGTGTCGCGTACTTTGCTCACGATAGTGAAACAAGGGTTCATACCACTTCTTCCCAAAAGGGTGGAATTGTTTACGGTAGAATAAAATCCTTCCAAGGAAGAAAACATTCGAGAGAAACTGAAACGACGAACCTTGACATTGTTTACTTTCACTTTTGGTTTGCGGCAATTTGATAAATTCTGTTACAGCTATTCTCTCCCTACGTGTAAGTTAGATGGATACGCGACCAAACTAACAAGTAACTAAAAACATTGGCTCCGGTTTCCTAAAACACGCTTCAGGTTCATAAAATCAGTGTATGGTTTACTGATTTTTGGCAATCTAGAAACCAGAGTTGCGTCCTCTAGAAAAGAAATACAGCTTTCTGATGTTTCCTTTTTCGCTAAAATGTTTGATGACCATGTAAAGGTTTCAATTGAACAGGGGATGCTCAAGATTTGAGGCGACTTGTAAAAGTGCAAAGTATGCCACTCTGTTTATGTATCAATTTAATCCAACATTACAATCTCTTCGCAGTACCTCACTCTAGCTTAGCTCAAGAAGATTGAAAACATGCAAACAAACAAACTGTGTGAATAACCAACACGACAATTTTCTATAGCATTTCTACAAACCCACAAGATCACACCTAGATAATCCTCTACTCTCACAGGGAGACATTCAAACGGAAGGTTCACGGAGGTGCACACGATGACCGTCGACGGGACATGTGATAACACGAGTGATAATGGAAGGGATGAGCAGAAGCAAGCAGCTTAAGGGTACACATTTAAATGGATCTTTCTAGAAAAAAGTAGGCAAAATGTCAATACGAAGCATTAGCGGCTACACAAAAGAATGGTAAATCACTCAACTTTGTGCTCCTTTTCTGTGTGTAAAGAGGAGACAACGATCATCATCATCATTATCATCATGAATAACAAACATAACCCATCGAGTAGTGAGGATGAGCCTCTTCTGCCCTAATGCACTTATACGAGCACATTTACACCAGAGGTGAAACTGATATTGGAAACACTGCCACCACCGTTGCATTCATCAAGTTCAAAAGGAGAATAAATAAATAAGGATCTAAAATTGAAGTACTTGTTAAGTAAAAAGTTTTTTTTTCTGTGGCCGCAAGGCACTTTCCGCAGACGAAGAGATGTGCAACACTGTCTTTAAACTGAGAGCAGAATGAGTGATACACCGACAAGAGGTAGAGGAAATGATGATGGATCTGTTCAAAACTTACTAGCTGCATGACGTCCTAGTCCTCTATTGATCTCTCATAATAAAATGCAAAGAGGCGATGAACTTGCAGAGGATAAAGAATAAACACTCTCTCTCCAATGATGTCTGTTTAGCAAGAATAATGAGCTGATATATATGTTATACCTGAACCACACAAAAGGAAGATGTACAAAGATGATGTTTATAAATGATGATGATGATGTGCTCACGAAAAAAGTATTTCATTCTCATCGAATCAGCTTTAATACCTCACAACTTAAGCCCTCCACCATATTGATCTGCATACTCAATGAAGAGATAGTTCTAATAAATAATCTGCATTATGGATGGTGAGGAGGAATATGTACACCTCCATTAAATTTCACACCTGAATGAATCCTTAAGTGGAAACGGACATGAGTGCGTGTTTCACTTCTTCATACATACACCTCCAAGGAAGGCAAAACTTGCAAAACTCTAGACGCATTAGTTATTGAGCAAGCTGTCCACAGGATTTTTTCTCTGAACTCAGCATGCATCCTGAACAGTAACACCATTATATAATGAATCTAACAAAATAACCACCTTTTTCCCTAGACACTTTTTTATTGTTTCGGAATAGGTCAGAGTGGTGTCATCGCAGATGATAACTGGCACAAGAGGAAAGGGAAAAAAAATCTCAATTTCCATGTATTCTCAAACACTGGATTCGTGCACCTTTTATGACATTCATGAAACATAAAAATCCGACCAACACATGTTTGACAAAACCAGCTGCACAGCTAATACATAATGTACATATACTAACTCCTTTTTACGTGTCTGCATAATACACACATTCACATACGTGTTTGTTGTCACTATCAATGCAACTATTCAAGCCTTTGTGTCAACAAACCACAAACATTCATTTATAAAAGTACCTTGGATTTTTGTCAAGACAAAAAAATCATACAATAATACCAAGAGTGCAAATCCTTGCACCTCTCCTTTCAATACCGTCATGAGAAAAGAATACTCAGAGTGTCAAGTAATACCCAGTAAGTTGGGAGGCAAAGAGCACTCTCGTTTTGATGAAGATACCATGAAATTTCACATCTCAACAGAGTCTAATAATTGTGGTGTTGTGGATGATGATCACATGGTGATGACACCGGCCACTCTTACAAAAATACAAATGTATACATATACTTTTCCTTGAAATATAAACCTTTCCTTTTTCCCTACCTGTGATATGATGGAATATATTTATAAAAAACAATCACACTTTTGGAAGAATACATATACGCCATCAGATCAAGATAGGCCAAAAGAATAAGAGATAATCCAAAGATACGCCGTACTGCTGAAGCCAACTTGTCAATGAATTCTTGAAACCATCCACACGCCTCAAAGAAAGCTAGTGACAATAATGTTGATAATAATGAGTGTGACTGAAAATTTCTTCTTTGAACTTCATCCCATTGTTTTCCCGTCCCCTACACTCCTCTTTGCAACATACATGTTCAGCTACTTACAATGATTACCTCTTTCATGCACTCACACAATCACCACCACGAGAGTATGTAGGTGTGTATAGGGTGATACGCAAACAAACAAGATACACAGTCGTTTCATTTCATCCATGTAAAAAAATATCACATCACAGTCATATTAGGAAAATGAGAGTTATGAAATGAATAGACAAGTTTCCTTTGGTTGAAAAAAAATCCTCCAAGATTCCTCAACATCATACATATGGTTTCATCCGTTTCATGTATTATTTGCTTAGTTGCAACTCCCATTCGCATTATTCGCCATGATGAAAAAATAATAAAAAGCGGGAGTAATGAAAAAAAAGTGATGAGACATCTTGAACAATATCGTTTTTGATCTTGTGCTGATGCAAGCAAGCAAATAAGTATGCAAGACAGCCAACAAGAGTGATTGGCTTAAGATGCTGAGCAAAAGTAATAATGTTCGTGTGGCGACTTGCTGCAACTGTTTCTGAGCATGAAAGGCACCTTTTTCCTTGCGAACATTGCATTCTCTAACCCACGCACAGTCACAAATTACACAACACATGCACTCATGTAGTCTCACTTGCACCCCCTAGTATTATCAAGTTTGACAGAGAGGCTTGTCATTTCACAGTGCTAATTCAAAATTCAAAACTACATCAAGCGTAAAAGTGATTTTGGTCGTTTGTAGGTGTAGGAGCGAGAGCAGTACTTGTGCCATTCTGACAGAGAGTAACACATTCAGATAAAAACAGGGGACACTGCCAAAGCCTGTCACATTGAAGCATTCACTTTTCCCTTGGCTTAGATTTTAATTTATCCTACATTATTACACTTCTCTGGTTTCATATTGTCAAGATATCAGTCTGGCACTGGATGGAAACAGAGGAATGAGTGAAGTCAGCCATTCTTCGTATTGCTTCAGTGATTGCATGCATTACAGAGGAATATTAAAAACACAATAGAGAAATTAACATAATACCAAGAGATATTCGTTTTTGATATGCCTTCATTTAATATTTTGGACGAAGGCATCATCAACACAGTTGTGAAATGGAATACTTATACTGTGCAAAGGACCCGTACTAGCACCCTCTTCATGCAGTAAGAATCATCGAATATAATATATATGCATATCTATCTTTAACGTAAGCGACACCTCAAAACCAAACTCATCCTTTAGTCTAAGCTCGTCTTTCAATGAGACGCTAACTGCATACAAAATACTCTAACCTTAAAATCACCATGAGTCGTCTTCTTTTTCCTCTGCAGACATGCGACTCCGTCAAAACCCTTTCAAATATATATACGTATGTGCAGAATATAAATTTCATTTAGATTTTTATAATGCAAAGGTGCAAAAATTATTATTGTAGACGATCCTTCAACTAAACTATTAGTCCAGTCAAAAAGGCAACTCTTTCGGAATAAAACAGGTATTCAAAAAAAAACTTTTCGGAAATTAATTTCCAAAAAAATATTTCGCCTCGACAATAATATATCCTGAGAAATGACGCCTTCAAAGATGAAGATGACATGACAGAGGAGAGAAAGAATAAAATAAGGAAATACATGAAATTGTCACGAAGGAACATCTGTAATATTAAAAACGTATATATAACCGACTCTTGCTCTGTGAATGAAAAAAAGATGAGAGCGACTTGATTCATCATTATTCCTCGTCCTTTCTTTCCCTTCACATCTCCTTCATCATCTCTCTCGCTTCTCTTCACTTCATTCGTTATATTTACTGAAGTGAAGTGCATTCATCATCAATTTTTTGTCTACAAGTGACAAGGAGGGTAGTTGATCCAACAGGAAAAAACCTATAAGTTGAAGTAAGCCAAAGAAAGATGTATTCATCTTGAATCGGGTGAATTCCTTTGATCTTCACTCTAGAGTGCGGCGACAAGCCAGCAATCACAAGCCGACTAAAAATGATCTCTTAACAACAACAGCTACCACCACTACTACTTCTGCTTCTTCAACGTCCTTCTCTAATATGTCATCTATAAATGATGCATAGGTACGAACGAGTTTTTATCAAGACGACGTGACGCTCCTTTATATATCCCTACATCATATATAATACACTTGTTCGCTGAGCTACTCTTTAAAAAAATAAACATCTTTCTTCATCATTTTCACTCCTTTTCCGCTATTTCACATTATTATCTCTTGTGCTTCGTCCCACTACACAGTTATCTATATATATACAACAGCTACTCCTCTTACCGCTTCTTCTCACAATGTTTCTCTCCTTCATCATCTAATGACAGCATTGATGTGGTTCACACAAGCCAACAAAAGAGAAAGATGAAGGGATGACGGATATACCTGTCTTCTTTTATTTACTAGTTAACTACAATAAAAATGGTAAACCACAAGTCCCACACTATTTTAAAAAAGATTTATAAGCTACACAATTTCGGCACGTAAATTGAGTTTGATTTTTTTTACCTATGAAACAAATATTCTAGCTAAATATTAATTCATGTAGTATCTTATTAACAGCTCAGCTCAAGTATTGTATGCTTTGAGCCAGGGTAAGCTTGTCATACCCGCTTTGAGCAGGGTATATTCGGAAGAGAAAAAAAAATGAGAAAAAAGACGAGAAAGATGAAGCAGGGATGATACACGCAGCAGGCCGTAAGTAAGTGCTTGCACTTACTTATGGAAAAAAGCATTTTATCGACTCACTCAACCCAAGTCAACAACTTCATTCCGCTCTCACCGTACAAACATCCCAAAGTGTCCTCTTCGTCACTTCACTTCTTTTTTCACAGCCAAGACTGAATAATAAACATACAGAGAGTTTTACAAAGACATCTCAGCTCCTCATCATCAACCAACATAGACTCTCTGTCACTTTCTATCATGAAATAAGGCGTATTAACCATACTATAATATCACCAGGATCAACACACGCCATCCCTCCTGTTCTCCTGTGCCTTGTTGAGATTTTTAGTCATTATTAATCCTTTTCCTTTGATTTTGTGCGACCATCAAGACTCCTTCTCCTAACGCCTCTTTGACTCTGAATTTATTTCAGAACAACGCCAAGTGTGCTTGTGGTAGGTATGTATAGTGCGGTACAACCGGTGAAAACGGCAACACCACCAGTGTCAGTCTCTTATCAACCGAAGCAGCTAAAAAAAGATCATCATCATTTTGCGTACTTGCTGGTGAGCTCATTCATTCAAAATTTAACAAAATAACAACACAGAATCCTTCTCTTCCGCAATTATTTACAACATGACATCCTAAAATGCATTTGTATGCATTCATCCAATCCTACTGGGTCAATAAATTTAAATGCACAGATTTTACTCAACATGCTACATGTGATATTTCTACTCTGCTTCAAAAATCTGGTCAACGAAGAAATCTTTTTTTGTTGTGGTGATTGTCAAATGTGTTAGATCATCGTCTACCAACAGCAGAAGTTATCGAGAACACAAGATGCCGATTGACTTTTTCCTTTAACTTTATTACCACATGTACACACATAAAGATTAGCGGGCAGAAGGGATTTAAGAGGTTAGTAGTCCAGCAGTTTACATTGCGTCATTTGTGCATACATCATTCATCAGCATCATCATCATTGCATGGAAAAGAATGAGATTATGTACGCATGCATAATAACGTGTGTATGGTGGTGTTAAGTAGACTTGTATGTTAGCTCTTTTCTTTAGTTTTCCAATCCAGACCATCACCATCTCCATCGACACATGCATCCATATAATTAGACACGGTACCTAATTTAATTAGTAGTAATTAGCATGACGCGTAAACAACAAACACCTTTGTCAAGTTCAAATGACAGCGCTCTTTGACTGATCAACTTATTCTAGCCTGAGCGACTGAATGGATAATTAATGATTCAAGTGTGAAAATGTTTCGGTATTATACAGCAGCGGAAAACTTGCTTGCGTCGGCTAATTGAGAAAACAATACTTGCACACATATGGATTACATTTCATACAAGTCGAGCTCAACCATACCTAATGAATTATAATTTCAGTCTGCGTACCTCCTGATAATCATTCTTCAGCCAAGGAATCCAGCCACACACACTCCCAACGCCAAAGAAAACTTGCAATATCGACACGGTATTATAATTATGATGTGTAGGTAAAACCAAGCAACTCCAGAAACTGACTTGACTAATGAGCAGACGAATGAGTGATTCTCGTCTCCATGAATATTAATCCGGTCAGAGAAGGAAGGATATTAATACAATCTTACATAATGCATTTATGATTTCCCTTTTTAACACTGTTTTGTACACACTCAACTGTACTGCTCACTTCTCCTCTATAACCTTGTCAGCTTTCCCTGGTACAGTAATATCCACGAAAAGACAGATAATGACATTACGCAGATTAGTGAGAAAAAGAGAAAGACACAATAGTTGTCTGTGTGAGCATGTTACACGCTTCTATTCGACGTTTGCCCTGTACATAACACACTCGTTTGCACGCATTCATGTCACACTATACTACAGTATAATTCTGATAACAATGAACAACGTGATACAACAGGCAAAAGAGAGAGAGAGAGAGAGAAGAAAAAAATGAACGAGAGGAAAATGCAACCAAAAAAATAGTTTTTTGGTGGATGAAAAATGCGCAAATGAGCTCATTTATTTATTAGTCCGGAAAGAAGCTCGAAACCAACTTGCTACACATATATGATTATACAAGTATCCCCCACACACTTATCTTGATAACAGAGGCAGTTTGCTTGGTGGCATTCTAAACATAAAAATCTATTTTACCTACACGACTCCTTCCAGGAGAGACATTTCCATCAAAAGGTGCACAATTTCTCATACTGTAATATTGAATAATGTTACCTCCTCCTATCTACCTCAATAAACTCTTAATAACTTACATGTGAATCCTAATGAATGCTCTCTTTCTCTCTTGTCTTCAGTAATGGGGTAATAGAGCCTCACAACACTTGCATTCTGAAGGGGATTAAGAAGCCATCCTGATGAGAACTGTAAAACATTTGACACGCCTTTAGCTGGCACCCTCATCAGTAAGCTCTGACAAGCTAGTCACAAATATTGCTCCTCTCTAGCCTGTAATCGATGCTCTCATTCACCAGTTCAGAGGAAATAATAATTCACACTGGGTAACTCAGACTTGCCTACCGATCATGTAAGTAATGTCGCGTTATTTGACAATTCATCCTCAACAAAATCTACCCTGATGAGTGCACTATCATGATGCCATGCCACCAACCAACCAACAAATATTCATATCTTCTCCAAAGGTTTCACTTCAAACATAGGCACACGTTCATGTCTTCACTGACATTTCATGCTAACATCGTCAATTCCCTGTCTGGCTTTGCTCGAGTAAAAAATGTACTCGAGCGCCAATACCTGGCAACCCGGAGTCGTTTCTATCATACATAATTCACAACTCGTGTAATGACACTACCCACACCCAGCAACACTCATTGGGGTTGTGGTGACGGTGTACTTATTAACTTCATTGATTTTCCTTCATTAATTTTCCATGTCATTCATCATGTCCCATGTTTCCTTCTCGTTCGTGCTCCATTTTAAAATCTTTGCTTGCATGACGTGCGACCTCCCTAATATCATATTATCACCTTGCTACTCCCTCTTCCACACCACCAACCACATCGTGTCTAATAAGTTGAACATTTGATTAGAAAAAAATGGTGCTATTATTGCATCAAAATAAACAACACGACTTGAGCCCTGAGCGAAACTTCATTTAACTCTTGTCCTCCTAATAATTACGAGCTCAACAAGAAACTCATCGATCTCGTCTTCGCACACACATACACATGAAAAAATATAATGACTTTTTTTCTTGCATTCATTCTCTTTGCCTCCTCCGAGTTCTCCTTTTTTATGAAATGCTGTGAAAGGAAACCCTGTCGGGGTGCAAACTATGAGTTCCTCGTGATCATAAAATACAAAGGAAACATTGTGATTGCAACACCGCGTCTCTTATGTCATACAGTAGAGAAAACTTGAATAAAACAAACATCTTTTTTTCAACTTCAACCATGTCTTTTCCACCGCTCCTGTTACTCTGCTCTCGTTTTTGTTCATGACTGACTACTCTGCCATCACTACTTGTTCTTATTCTGCAACCACAACACTGCTACTTTATCTCATTCCATCCGTACGCATTTTACTACTCCATCAGAAGTCTAAACTATAGTGATTGCTTTGATCTTCCTAATAAGCAACTAAAGAGAGCGAGAAAAGAAACGAACAACGACCACTGAACCTTACTTATCAATCTGAAAAATCTTGGAAAACAAGAATGCCGATGTGCCGGTAAAAAAGAAGACCAAGCAAAGTGGCAAAAAGAGTGGTGGTGGAAGAGAAGACGAGGAGCATATTTATATGAGTGCATGCTCATGCTCTTGTCATCATATCATATCATGTAATCCTTTTGCATCATGTTTTTCCAACCATACACAGTGACCGTGTCTGTGTACATGGAGTCATGTAACTTCAGCCTACTCACTCAACTATAATAATTTAACAATAAAAAAATAACCTTACACTTACAAAGCCATGCTTGTCCGAGATATTGTTTGTCAGCTTTAGTTTGTGAAATGAAACCACTTTTTGCATCCACTGCTCTCCTGTAGATGGGGAGTCCGGATGAATGTACATTCTTTTTGGCATCTCAGGGTCCGCCTTACCAGCTACCATCCAGCGACTGCAAAGCATTAACCAATCAAAATATTACAACTGATTCTGATTATATATAACAACGCGAGAGGAGAGAGCAATATTTCATTTTATACCGATTCCAACGTCAAACAGCTCTTTGAAACCATCGTCACATCATCACAATCTGTACACTATATTTTATTGCAAATAATTATTGGAAAATACATTCCACGAAAGAGAAAAAAATCCGAGTTATGCAAACATATGTGTTTTTCATTAAATGAGCACCTTTGTCTTTTAAACACGCACTGGGTTTTCACATTTCATGCAACAAAGTTTTGTACAACAGGGATTCTCTCCACAGGCAAATTTATTCACTAGCTAATTAGACTTTTTTTTTTCTTAAAAAAAAGTAAGACACTTTTGTAAAAAGGTTTTTGCCCAGACTCTCAAAAGTAGAACATATGGCAGGAGTGTGAGACTGTGCCCAGGAAAACATACCACCACCTTTGCTTTCAATACTTTTCCTCTGTTGATTATACCCGTTTTATGGATTTTTCTACATATCTGCAGACATACAATCATTCTGAACACACACTTTACATGTTTCTCCCAGGCTGTGCAAGTTATCTCGACCTACTCCATCGAATTTGTATGGAAAATAGTCTTGAGAGAGATATATATTTTTTCTACAAAACCACACACGAGTTTGCAAGTTTATCAACCGAAGGATGGGCAGTTGAGCACGTACTGACAATCAGCATATCCATATGATGCTCCTTTTCCTTTACATTACATATTTATTTTTTCCATTGCTCCATTTCTTTCTTCATTACACATTTGGCTATCATTATGTACTTATTATTACCTACTCCTCCCAGGAAGACGAGTCTAGTGGTGGTGGTGGTACACACTCACACATTGAATTAGACATGAGACTTCAGCAATATTACAACTCAACATCATCATCATCAGGTAAGAAACGGAAGAAAGCCTTCAATAGATCTTCATCAGCCACTGCTAATTACTTCCACTCAAATAATTAGACGATGATGTTGAGGAATAACATTATCACTCACTTTACTCCCTATTTGATGGTGTGCTTATTGTCAGAGAGAGGATTTCTTTCTCGAAGAAAAATCCTCATCCTATCATACCCCTCAGCACCTGTACTACTCCTCTTTTACCCTAATGCTGACTATATTTTACAAAACCACCCATACAGTGAGGAAGCTTCAGCTGTAAAAAATATAAAAATCCTCTTGAGCAAAAAGTACCATGTGATCTGGGATATATAATTCAAAGTTTCTTGGCACGATTCCATTCCTAAGAGTTATCAATAATTCCCTTTGCACCTTTTTAAAGTTAGCATGAACAGTCCAGAATATTCTCAATGAACGTGACGATATAAAAAAAGTTTCTTCTTGATTAGCTCCTCTTCCCTCTTTTCCTAATTCGCAAAACTTGAGCAAGTAGGGGATGCTTTTAATTTAGCATACCGTAGTAATCAATCCCATTCATCCTATCATAATTAGTCAACATCATCATCTACTTGAGAAAGTCAGGGTATTGAGTGCATATTTAAAAAATAATATTGCTATCTTTGCCCAAGCAATATAGTTCAATGAACATCTTCGTCGTCTATCTTTATAGTAAATGTTAATTAGCAACCTACACGCTGATCGTTATGAATGATAAATGCATTTCGACCCTTTTGCTTACATCGCAACACTCTACTAGGATATTACTCAATGAGCAGGAGCAATCCCATCAATAAAGTTATTTTATATCATTAGGTATTCCCATTTTATACTTTAAGTGTAATCATAGATAACTTCTAATTTCTAACTATCAACGAGTACGCGAATATCGTTACCCTTTACCCGTATCTTTCTGAGTGAATGAGAGATTGCATTGAATTTGCTCAAAGTGCCGTCATCACATCTCCATATTAATCATTCAAGAGGTTGATTGATCGATATTTTGTTGTCGGCACAGTACATGAAAAAAAATCTTCTCTCTCATTAATGATTTACAATGAGATATGATGATGGAATATTTTGCTGGCACCATAACTTTGCCATTTTCTCACTAATTTCATTTTTTCTTTCAAGTCATCCTACATTTTATGGTGATATTCTGGTATTGTACAAGCGAAATGTTTTTTTTAAAAATCTACACGAAAACTCGCCAGACAGACAAACAGTACTTGAATTTAAACTTCTTATGGGCTAAAAATGACATTTTGACAAAAAAATTACAAGTAAACAAGTAAAAAGCCTCAACACGCCACACAATTTCTTTTTATAATTCATAAAGTAGATCAAGTACAAGACAACTAGCCCTATTATGTACATACATATCTCTGTACTAGAAATTTTTGCGTTGTTCCATTTTTCTCATTTTTTTCAGTTGAGCTTTGTCGTCCAGCCGTTGGTTTGAACTTGGTTTTCACAAAAGTTGGAGAAACTCAAGCCGATTAAAAGTTGCATGTGGCTTTGCAACAAAATCTTAATTACCACATGAGCTCTGCCTCTTATCTTCACCGTATGGTATTAATCTGACGTTATTTCATTATTTCCAGCCTCTATAGTTTTACCTCTGGAGTTTCCAAAAGCAGATGGATAAAATGTAACATGCGCGTTATCTTTAGAGAAGGCTAAATAGACCTCATGTTCCTGTTTCTTGTAAGCTTTTTCATGGAGGACGACCTTGTTTAACGAACACCCACTGGGATACTCCAGTTTCTTTTTAAACTTTTCAATGGCAATTAACACGCACGCTCTTTGATAAATAAAAATAAATGTATGCAACTTGATATAAATGACAAAGCTTAAGATTCAAATATACTGGTTTCAAAGAGCTGATCCTCCTAACCCTTGATACGTACACTTGTACAGGTGTAAATGTATATTTGTATAATTGTGTTTTACAAACAAACCTGTTATGAAACTTGTATCGGTAGTCATCTGCAGCGACGATGTCCAGGAGCAAAATATATTTGGCCTTTGGGTCAAGTCCAGAGACTCGGAACTTCATCTGAGGAAACATTTGCCTGCCGACAGAGAAAAAGAAAAACAAAGAATTATTATTATCGCCCTCATTTTTCAAATCATTTGTAGTGATCTTGAAACAAATCTGTGAGCACACAATCCTTCACTCACGCATTCACTTGCAATAGCACGAACAAACAAACCAGATTACCATGTGTGTTATACAAATTGCAAGAAAGTGCCTATTGTACCCTTTGTAAAATCACATTGACAGGAAATATCACTCCGGTTTTCTGTGAACGGTTAGGTGAGCTTCAAAGAAAAAATCTCAAATGTTAGAAGATTTTTTTTGTTTCGCTTTCAATGACAATGAAGAATGTTATGAAACTAGTTTTTGTTTACAGAGATGTGTGTAATCACCTTTCATAATTAAATATGAGACTACATGCCAATTGAAACCAGAACTATAATATAGCAGTCAGTGATGAGTGCATAATCTTTGAAGAAAAAGTTTTAAAATTATGTTACACTCTTTTCTAAAAACTTGCAAGGACTAGGGTACGCAGCACCTTTTAAACTTGCTGTGGAATGCGTCCAGATACTTTTCAGGCGAATTCACTTCGTCATTGACATTCTCAGACTTGGACAAGTACACTTATCATTGGGATTATAAGGTTAGATAGGTATTACATATTACATAAGAATTTAATATCTCACAGGCTTTTGGCCCACGTATGAAAGCGCGGATAATACCTTTAGCCTTACATACCGACCAGTGAATATATGGAATTTACAACAATTAAGCGAACAAGCAGTCCGGCAAAACATTATGCATTGTCTATAATCCCTTGTTTGCCTTAGATCCTGATGAGGATGAACCTTCCTAGGAAAGGGTACCTTTTGAGGAGGACAACATCCAAAAATAAACGCTAGAAAACTTACAGTCCTCAGGATAGATACTAGATACGTATCTTCCCATCACGAAATGAAAACTCATTACATGAACCAACATAGTTTCGGTCTAATGAGAAGGTTTTCCACTATGTGGGGGATCTCACAGGGTGAGGGAGAATACGGTTCTCTAGAAATTTCTCACTTTTCCATTTGTCTTAGAGCGACTTTGGGAAATGGGCTGAAAATGGAACAGGTAGGAATTTGGAAAATTGGTGAAGATAAATACACAATAGTGTCCTTTGGATTTTTTCTCCTCTTCTAAATTTAACACAGTAATGATGCATTTTTGGACCAATGCCTAGTCCATTATATTGCACGGCCGGATGCCTTGCTTCACTTTTTTTTCGCAAACGATTAATCCACATGTGCAGTTGTTATGGTCGAGGACAAACAAAAATATTCTGAAAAATTCCACGACCTTGAATTCTTTCCTAATTTGAACAATTACAAAATGTAATTTTTGCTCCAAGGACTGCACCAGTACGTGACTGTTGATTACAACAACTTACCATCACATTAAGTAGTGGCTTGTGCGTGTGACAACGACAACCCTTTCTCAAGAAATGCTTGACATTCAAAACAAATACTCTGTAAACCACATATTTTACTCACAAACAAAAGGAAGAAAATTACACATAAATACGCTTTTGACTGGGTGCGTTATCATCAACACAGAAAAGTCGTCATCGTTGATGCAGCAGGCACCCAAAGTTTCATAAAAAACATTTTGATTGAGTAGTCAATCTTTGTCATTCGTGAATCACTAATTTGATGATGTGAGAGGCGTGTCATAAAATTTGCAAGCTTCTACCATACACCTCCTTTTTCTACAATTGCACACATTGACACAACTAAGAAGAGCAACCAAACTGCGACAGGGACCAAATTGTAGACAAGCAAAATAAAGTGGTAAAGTTTTTGGCTGGCAACACTGGCTGAAATGATGATTGTCGTAATCAACTCGCAAAATGCAATAAACCCATGAACAAAGTGAATTTATACGATGAAAAGTTGAGAATTGTCGAAACATTTCAAAATCCCTGTCAAACCAATGATATCAAACTGATTTTTTACTTCCATCTTGACTCAACACATCCCATAGCATATATTTTAATGGCACTTTATGCAAAATGTGCAGATGGTTTGGACTCTCAACGTTCAACAAAAATATAATGATATTGTGGTGACGCTGATGAAATTATTACACTGCATGTTTTTTTATGACAATGATACACTACAAGTTCAATATGGTTCTGCAATGACAAGAGAGCCAATCTAATCAGTGCTGCTCCTTCTTCACGTACGCTCTAATTTCCCCTTTCTCGACTAGATCACGCCTCCCGAACACAACGCATTACGATCAAAATCCATTTCATTTGTCTGCTCAGCTCTGGTGGTTCGGATTGTCATGGCTGATTCTAGAAGGGATGGAGGAGAGGATGATGGTTATGCACAACTAACAATTGTGAGAACGCATTCAATCATGCGCTGCGGATTCTGAGGGATCATTTTGTCGTGAGACGTGCACCTTGTTCCATATTACGCTTATGCAACACTTTGTACAAGATGAGGAGTTAAATTATACTTTTTTCTCGTGTAAGCTAACTTTATTATTTTGTACCGTTAGACCTTATCTCGCTTCAAAGATGACGACACGAAGCTCAAGAGAAAATTGACACGGAAGAGATGTCGACTAGTCGACTATCATATTTTAGAACTAATCTCAACTCATGGAACGCGCCCGTTTTTATTCCAATGGATTGAAATAAGTTTTGAGCTGTCCTACTTTTTCATCCAAAAGGAATCAAATAAATATTCATATTTGTGAAATGCATTCTAACTGCGTACATGGGTGAACGTCGTACTTCCGAATCCATCTTGAACTATCTTCCTTTCACGATATACCTAATCAAGCAACCGCGGCGGCATCATCGACCTTTTGAAACTGCCCTTTGATCACGGCACAACTCCAAAGAGAAGATGTGATAGATTTTCTCCACAAAAAGTGAGTGCCGCAGCAACATCAGTAAGATAACTTCTCAACCTTTTCGGTATTCAGTGTTTATTACTCTCTGCACAACTAAAGACTCACATCATCCTTCTATCAACATCAGTTTTAATTCTGAGTAACACAAACAGTGCAAGTCATTATTAACACTCGGTACAAATGTCAACCTACGGTTCAGTTACGCTACGCTTTATTTCCCTTTGATGAGATGAACAGCTCTCTGCGAGAGAATTCATAAAAATAAGTATTACTTAATACTTAAGCACACCTAGAAAGTACAAAAGAACAAAATCCTCTCTTTCTACTTTTGCATTTTATAAAAGTTACATTTATTCCTTACGATTAAAACAGAGTCAAGAGGTCATCTATTACGATTTGATTCATGTGAGGAAAGGAGATGAGAAGAAATGCTCCAAGACAACAAAAAATCCATTTTGTAACCCTGTGCCAAGTTTTTGGCCTATCCATATGCTAACCTATCATATTGGTTTCATCGTTAGTTTACGGAATAAATCATGCAACGAGAGAGAGAGTTCGTGATCAAGTAAGAAATACCAGCTAAGGTGTTCGCTCTACATGCGTAAACTGATCCTTGGTTTCTTAAATCCAGTCTAGGATTAATAATTAGAATAGGCTGCAATGATGATATATCAAACAAGCAAAGAGTCGCATTTCTTTCCGTTTAACGTGGATTCACACACTCTGAAAACAAACAGGTATATTTTACAAGCGTGGAGCACGTTTCGCTAGGCCATTACAATTTATAATATTCCGCTTTTTGCTCATCAAAAAATTTCTTTGAAGAAAACCATACGTCAGTCTAGTTACATGGGGGTAATATTCCGTCACTCTGGTTTCACGATCACAAGGGAAATAAGGTATATCAGTGACACAACCATCAATGCCGCCACCTCATGAATTCTTTTCGGCTGAGAATTGCGCCATATAATTCCCTCGATTCTTTGCCGCTTAAATCTAAGGATTATACACCACCGTCTCAAAACTAATCAATTCACAAACGCCTCCAGCAACCATATTTTCAATATTTTTACCGCCGTCTTGTACGTGCTCGTCCTCTTTAGCTATCTCATAATTTTGACGATTTCAAAAATGGATTCTGCCTTGAGCAGTTTAGTGGACTGTAATAAAATTGGCATTGCTCGAAAATGCATCATTATCAGCCATCAAACGTCTGAAACCACTATTGCCACAAAAAGAAAACCACAAAAGGTTCTTACGATTAGTTTCCCTTCAAGTTCATGAATATCCTATTTATTAAAATCAGCATTGTGCTCCTTTCACAATTTTGACAAAGGTCGATTATATTACGACCAAAGGATTTAGAGTCAGTGGGATTCAAACATTAGCATTGTCTTAAACAAACTCAAGTTTCTCTAAATCTCGATCCAATTATGCAACAATATATTTCATGAAATCCTTCTCCTATACATTGTATATAAACGTGACAACAAGATATGAAAAATGAGCAAGTGGTCATTGAGCAAACGTAAATACATGAGAGAACCATGTCTGATAACCTTTTTACACATCCCCCAATCATTGCTATCATCAGTTTTTATCATCATCAGTCTCAGTAGTTTCCTCCGCTCTATTGCAGATAGGCTAAGTAGAGAGCTGCAGAAACCCGTGTTTCCACGGATCGCTGCGTTACAAGGTTAGTCTGTGCTTCTGTTCAGCAACTAAAAAAACATACACACCAGACACCTCACACAGCACCTCAATCCATATTACATTCTGGATACCTCTTCTTAACACCTAATTTTTTATTGCTAATCTCTCCTCTTAGTGACCACACATTTTTCCCAACTTGGAGCACCACAATTGCTCCAAGATAGTTTTCATTTTCACAATCTCCATTTACATCCTACATTAACGGCAATAAAGAAGAAAAACGAGAAAAAAAACGCAATCCTGTCCTGCAGAGATCCTACACGCAATCCAATATTCGTATACTTGACAAACCACATGGGCAAACTAGCAAAAATTCTTCTAAAGGCTTTACAACCCAGCACGAACACTTGATCCATGTATCAGTGCAAAAAATTAAAAACCCATTTTCAGCCTCTGCACATACACGAGAACTACTCGCCGCCGGAGAGAAGAACGAGTCCCATTCATATTGTATTAAACCCACTGCTAATATATTAATAGCAAGTAAGTAACATCTGAACAACCGCCAGCAGTCTCCAATAGGCATTGCACACTAAAGAGCTAAAGAAGAAATAATTTTTTACTGTAAACAACTCCCTCCCTCCTTTTCTCCATCCTCGTCTCATTTTTATTTATTTTAAAGTCTATGCATATAACAATAAAAAATAATATGATATAATACCCACTGTGTCCATACTAAACTCCCTGGGGCTATTTGTTCAAGTCGTCGTCGTCATTATCATCCTCTTACATTATTCCCCAACTCTACTCCACTGATAGATAAGAGGATATTGTAAAAAAAAGAATTGCATATACAACGATTCCTGACTAATAAAAGACATAAAAACATGAGCATCATCATCACCACCACCAACTAGCCAGAATATTACCAGAGTAAAATAAAGTCTCATCATCGGTGTAAAAAGCTGAGAGGAGAGAGAGAGAGATCTACTATCACCATCATTATTATTATCACCTTTACAAGGTGTTATTCCAAGCAATCAGACTACGCGTAGTCTGTATCCAACTAGCATATCACTACCACTCACTACCGTGTATCTTAAGTTTCTATGATGTACCTACAAATGGATATGAACAATCCGCATTAGCAAAACAATTAGAATGCCTTCCACTCACTCTCAGTCGGTATCATTGCAATAATCCGTCTTACTCGAAACGTGTCTTGTTTCGCTCTTACAAAAACGAAAATCAACTGCCCACTCATTCACCATTTCTTTCTATAGAGCCGAACCAAAGGAGTGAAGTGGCTTAATAAGCCATTGTGCAAAACTTGGAGGATTTACTACGAATAGCAGACTAACGCATATGAGCACTTTAAAGTAATCATCTTATCTTGCGCTCACTCTAATGGTGTTCAAGTCGTTCCACTTCCTGTACACCAGAGTAGGAGGTTCCATAATCGTGTGGAGATCTTGTAGAAACTGGAACAAGTTTTTTTAATATTCCTCTCTTGTTATCATGATCAATCACACGTTTCAAGATTATGATGCATTCATTAATTCCTGTCGGCTCAAATCTTCTAAAACTGTCTCAACATTCTAATAAAGAAATCATTGAGGGGATATGTGGAGCCAAGTTTATGAAAAATAGCTGACGTTATGTGCTCATTTCGCATGAAATCTTAGCATTTATTATTGCTCCATCCAGATTTACAAGGGAAGGAGGGTAATGAGCAGGTCCTCAGAAATGATATACCATTTTGAAAACTGACAAACACGTCTCTAAACTACGCCTCACTGTCACTGACATAACAGTATTTAGTGGGAAAATAATACCTTCTTGAAAGCAAACCTTTGTCTTTACTTTTTACATTTACAAGATATTCCACACACTCGAGCTTCTACAACTTGACAAGAGGGAAAGTTACTCTAACAAGACGGCAATCCCTCTCCATCCCGACGTCCGAACGAAGGTGTTGTAAATTTAATACTCACTCAGAGAAACATTAACTTGAGCCGTGTGCTCAGAGTATCGTAAGTCATTTTTCATAGATATTAAAATAAAGGTAGCGAAACTTTTATTTTCCTCGTCTACAATTTACCTGCCCATCAGCCGGTGTACAAGAGAGATTGATAAGGTGGCATACCTAAGCTCCCATATATGTATCAAGGGACACCTACCAACTCGTAAGACACAAGTTTGTGTGTCCAGCAAGGAAACGTAAAGGTTTTAAAGCACGTTTCACACTAAAATGAGTAGACGAAAAGGTCAAGTGGAATGAGGTGATGGCGACGGACCATTTCAACAAGCAGACGACACATACTTTTAGCTCTGCTCTTTTGCAACCCTGCTTTTGTTGATGATGAGGATGACGACGACGATGATGATGACAGTGCAGTTGGGGAAGAATCATGCTTTAACCTGGGAGCAATATTACATATTATACCTATCTTTTCTCTAAACATATGCATAGTTTACGTGGACACACACATAACTTCACACACAGTGAGTAAAATTCACTTTTACTACACAAGAGTTTGTGTCCACATCGTGGTAAACCTTGTGTTTGTGTGAGCCGGTAGATGAGCAGATGGAGGAGAGATAACGACGTTGTGGATGGATTTACTGTTGTGTAAATGAGAAAAGGAAATTTCCTTAGAATTTCGGTCCCTTTGTCCACATTAAAACTGTACTAGTCTCACCAATTACGCATCATGGCAAATGTCTGGAGGTCTCTTCTCAATTTTCAACTCTCTGCCACTCATGTTTACCAACAAATTCTACTCTTCCAAATCACGGGGCTAAATAATACGCATGAATAAAAGTAAAGCGAGAGAGATACGAGTGGAAAATTAACCTTCTTAACCTAAAGCTCCCATCTTCACATCATCATATCCATTATTGTAAGTCGTATCGCTTTCTTTGGTTTCGGTTTGATGAGGATCTCCTCAAAACTATCTCTGAGTTTTGGAAAATCTTACACAAGTTCAATGTTTGAAAAAGCTTATAATGCCATCGATACCATAATAACAAAGTATACCACCATCGGCTGAGTAGGTTAAGTAGTGCAGCGCATTGCTCTGCCCCGCTCGTCCTTTTCGAATTCAACGAACCAGCAGAATCGAAGGGCGCCGTGAAACCGACACAATTTAACGAAAACAATGTGAAGCTTGCCATGGATGCGACTATGAGACATCACCTTTCCATCCGTGTAAATCTAGGTTTTTTGATTCTCCCAAAAAAAACATCCTCACCTTCCACTGTTTATTATTTGAAGAGACTGTGGGATATTTCATACTGAAATGGAGTTTTGGTCTATTTTACAGCAAAATATGTAGTGAAAAATTATATGGATGTATTTCATACAAGAAAAACAAACATCCTCACAGACAAAACTCTCACATCCTCTTTCAAGGAGTAAAAAGGAATCAACACATTAAATTATTATTTCATGACAGAAACACCTTTCTTCAAAATTACGGAAGTAAGTCGAAATCTTGATATGCTCATATACACTTATATAATCAATAAAAAGTCGATGAAGGAGGTATTATCGAAGGAAGCGTTTTTCGTATGCAATAACAAAAAATATAATGTTAAACAACCATCCAAATTCTCCCCAATAAATTGTATTGGTATCATGACTTTTCAGGTGTAACCATTTCAAATAAAAATCCATCAAAACACACATGATCCATCTAAGAGGACATGAAAAATAGGTGGCCTGTATAAATTTAAAATGAGTGGAAACTTGTTGTTACCTTACTTTCAATTCTATGATCCCCTTTCATTTTGAACATTATTACATCAGGGAATGAATATTTGCATGAATTTCTTTTCACCACGAGAGAAAAAAGCAATTTCAGTAATCGGCCAAACTGTCAACTTTCATGTAGCGTATAGATAGACAGTAAAAAATTCTATATCGTCAAGTAATTTATTATTCGGTGGCGAAGCGATTTTTCAAATTTCCAAATGTGATATCACTCCTTTTCGTTGTAAATGTTTGAAGCTACTGTAGGTTATTTTTTCTGGGGTAACCAACCTGCCAAGAAAATTGCTGAATGTAATATCCAAACACGTATTCAACTACAGGTAAATACTTTTTCACAATTGAACTTCTTTGAAAATGATATTTAATGTCGACTTATTGGTGACTAAGCCCACGTGCAAGACCTTCTAATCTATATGATTATTTTACCTTTCATCGCCCATGCGAAACTCATGCATGGAACAATTTTTAAAACACTTTCAAACAAGCCAACATTTTACTGGAGCAAGGTATTGTTTTATAGCACAAAGAAAATGGACTGATATGGAAACAAAGAAGGAAAATATATACAAATATTCCTCTCTACTGTCCCTCATTTGACATTGCCAAGATATACTCAAACCCATACAACCTATTTTGTCCACTTACAAAACTAGTGTCCAAAAGTATTATATAGTAAACCTTACATGCTTAAGAGGTTAACCCTAGTCATATAATATTTAAGGAACAGAAGCTTTATTAATTTCTTTATATTCTAGTCAACTATCCACACTGTCACAGTATTCTGAAGCTAAACCTGTATTCATCCGGAGTACATGACAGCAATAGTGTGGGAAATCCTTATATTCCTAAAACCTCTGTCTATACTAACGAGATTCTATAATGAAATTTAATCAATTTCAATGCCTATTAACCATAAATCCAGAATGGTGTTACAAAACTGTTTTTATATATGTAGCCCATTGTTGAAAACACATCACATCAGTGCAGAGTGTATACTAATTCACTATAATTTGTCCTTCTCAACCACATGTAGGGCTGAGAACCATTTTAAATTTCCTTTTAGACCTTTCATACATATGATTTAAGTACGTGTACAAATATTACACTAATATCGGTATAAATGCGGACATAAGACATAAAAAAGATGATCCAGATGACACACAGTATAGCCATCAACGCTCCCCGAGCTCAACTCAATTTTTCCCTCTTCATCCTTGAAAGCTCACTCAATACTGCCCGTATATCCTTTCTGCCACTACCTATATTAATTCACAATGGGTCTTGTCTATTTTCATATCTTCATTTCATAACTGCCATTCATTCTCTCTAGTACAATATAATATTGGTAGATGAGAGGAGAGGACCAGCTTTTTATTCTCCCACCCAGGATCAGCCCATACATAACGTCATTACATTTTGTCGACCACAACTGTTCTCATGGCTTCATTCAATGAGAATTCACAAGGGTCCACAACAGACTCTCAGTTCATCGCATCAAATATCATAATCATGATGATGATGCTGTTACAACAGCTATAGTCGAATACTACTTACCACCATCACCACTGCACTCTTTAAATATCTTTACGAAGCCTTTGACAAAAAAAGGCTCAATCAAAAACTGAGCGTTGCATTACTGCCCGTAATTCCATGGAAGCAATCATGACAGTGAAACATACGTGTAATACATGTCGATGATAAATGTTGTACATTTTTAAGAACCTAGTTGTAAACACATTGTATTACTACAACACATGAGTACACAAAGACTTCAAACAAAATAGGGGAAACTCGGTGTAGTTGTTACACTGGCTAAAGCAGACCAAATATTCCTAACTGGTTCACCCAAATTCAAGAATGCATGCTATTCTTTTTTACTTGAAGTATAGATTCAAATTTATGCATATTTACTATTACTATATTTGTTTGTATCCATATGACTTTATCGTTTTATGATTTGGCATAACTACTCTACCCATATCAGATTAATATTATTATACCTTTCTTTCTTTATATTTATTGCTGCACTATTTCTTGTAATATTATAAAATTATAAATGATCAAACCAAATTCCTCTTCCATTGTGCCAAGGTAGAGTAAATAATAGTACAGAAGGTAGGTGTGTAGTTTAGAGAGAGAGAGTGTAGAAGAAATTTGAGTTTCACAATGAGCCCTTGAAAAAAAACTTTTTTTAGGGATGCACCACTGCAATGTGAGAGCGACGGTAAGCGAGAGAACGGAGGAGCAGCTGTGAATCCAGAATGGAAGAGGAAAAGCAAGAGATAAAAAGCTGTCAGAACTTGTATTCATTCTTAACAAGACTCAAACATGATTAACATTTACCTAATCATCCAACCTTACCATTCAACCTTGTTCAATGTGTCCAGCAGCCATATTGAACAATCACCTATTGTATTGTATGGTATATATGTTCCTACACACTTTACCCTCAAAAACTACGCAGTGTTGCTGGCAAAGAGAGAATTGTATTTTCAGGAAATGCCTCCTCAACTTCACAATGCGGGAAAATGCTTATGTTGCATGCAATATTGAAATATTACTAAAAATCTCCAACTTTACATTTCTCTTCCTTCCATTTTACAACCATGTGTGAATAAATAGGCGAATTATACTTGAATGTGAGGTTTTTCCTCTAATAAAAAGCCTCTCTTTTTTTCTCACTCGAATCGACGAAAGAACGTCGAGATTTGATTCAATGAGAGAGTGAAAATGAGTTGAAAAAGGAGTGAGAAACCACCCCTTGATTTATTGTAGTATTTAGAAATCATAATAACTCTTGGAGAGCCACAAAGAATCCAGGTTTTTCCCTTCCTCCATCATCCCTTTTTCTTTTCCTCTTCACTCACCAGCTCACTCAGTCAGAAATAACAAAAATGGTCTTTTCAGAGAAGCCTTCATCGATGATCTACACTCAAAAGAGGAAGTAGCGTTCTCTCATGATGGATCATTGTGTTCACATTTCACGCTTGTTTATACTTCTTTTTTTTTCATTGTAAAAATTCCCCCCAGTGGGGAATATGATGTGTTGGATTTGGATAATGAATTGCTATAAGAGAGTGCGGAGCCACTGACTGAGAATAGGAAAGCCGTTGAGAGGTGTATAATATGCACAGCTAGTCAGAAAGATTATTATTATTATTCGTTTTGATCCTTGCCAATACTTCAGAGCGTTTATCGAAAAGCCCCTAATTTCATAAAGTCTTCCTACGATCTAAAAAAAGGCTTTGTTGAGCAATAATCACATTACTAAAAAAAATCACGACAGTTCCCTCTCTCTCAGCTGCATATCCCCTTAAATATGGAATTTTATTTGAATTTAATAATGCTTTCAGCTCTGTTTTTGAAAAGAAAAATTCTCACCATTGTGTGGGTTTTTTTATTGTCACCGCTTACCAGCCTTTGTTTGTAGTTATATGACAGAACCGTTGCTGGCGTTTTCAACTCTCACCGTAAAACTCAACAGGGAATATTAGTTTGAGAGAGTTCGCTCTTCTTTTTAACAAAAAATATACACCTATTATATCAGCAGGTTTGTACATAACAAAGACAAAGAAATACATAAAGTTTGAACAAGGCCTACGCCTAACTGCACAACATCGTTTAAAAAGCGACATAAAATGTGTCGAAATTCTTGAAAATAATGAGGTAATTCATTTATTGCAGAGAGAAAGAGGTAAGTTTCATTACTAACTGGAAAAGAAAGACGCGTCGACGCGTGATGTCTGCACAGTTAGTATGAGTGTTTTTATAAAGGAAAAAAATACGTTATAAAACTGCTCTTATTATATACCCTCGTTTTGATTCAATATTAAAATATTAAAATAATATTTTTAAAAAAATGTATCTCATAATAAGTCCATTAACTTTTCGAGGCATCAACCCCTCACCCCTCACAAAAATATTAAATGGTTGAAGATCTCATTCTAAATCTAACCAAATACAAATACACTAATAGGTTATAAAATCCCATAAACTCCACAAATGACTTATGTACCGTTGTTATATCTTCTACCTACGGGTGACTGAAAACAAAAGAACATTCTAGTTTTCCCTCATGTCACGAAGTAAACACCATCGAATCTCATATAATCATATCCCTCTATAAGGTAACGTCTTCAGCTTATATTGTTTTTAAAGTATTCATCTAATACATTGGTGGATTACACCTGAAAGTAAGCTTATTTGCTTGCGTGACTTAGGTAGAGGAGCGGAAGTGAGAAAAAGTGGACAACATGGCTGAAAAACGTCCTGGAAAAACGTCTTCACTTCTACAACATTTTATACAACATGACACTTTCAATGCGTTTATTGGCTTGTCCTATGTCGCCCTTGTTTTCTTTCCCTTTTTAACATTTACTCCCTGAGAGCCAATTTCTTTCTCGATTGCATACAAGAGTATACTTGTGTCTACTCAATGAGAGACAAAAGGTATACAAACATCTTTATGAGATACATATTAGATTCCTAGTTTGCTGTCGTTTACTATGTCTGCTTTATGAATCAACTTCCATTTTACGCTGTGCTTTCCTATTTTTTATTAAGTTTCATAATGTCTGCATCTTGACAGCCTGATAAACGGATGCATCCAAAAGACATGACACAGCACTGCTCCACTTCATGACAGTCAACCCTTTTTATTATATTAGAAGACATGACACCGTCCAAGTATCTTTTTACACGTTATATAAGTCTAGTAGTCTTAGTCACAAAAGGATCGGTTCCTGGAAACCTCACGATGAGGCTTTCATATTCCCAGGAATTAGAGAAGGATTCTCAGATGAACATTTTAACAGATTCCTGGCATTTAAAACATGTTCCTGGCATTGATTAAATTCTCTTGAAAAGTCCACGTCACACAGTGTCACATTTGTAGGGATCGATACAAACCTTTGTTCATGTCGTGCTTCGCCTGGCTAATGTCTCGTGTATGAATTACTGTCATTCTGCCGTAAAAAAACTACAAGTAGCTGCCTTCCGTCTGGCAAGAGAAGGGAAAGCTCTTTCTTCATCCAAAACAAGTCAACTACAAATGTAGAGCCACTGGAGCAGATTGAGTTTTTTTTCCAGCATTTCGTAATCGCAGTGACGCGGAGAGCTAGCGGAAGGAGCAATTGAAGAAAATCCCTAGAGTTCAAACTGGCAAGCCGTAATGTTATACAATTCAAAATGTGTAGGAGCCGACGTAACAGAGAGACAACTTTGAAATACTTTGTATAACACACAGACCACGTACTGCAAGTATTTGAGGAAGAAAATGATGCGGCACACTAAATTGCATTATTACCCTGTCTGTCTGCCTGCATCAAGAGAGTAATTCCATAACGAGGGAAAACGGGAAGAAAGGGGGAATCAAGTAAAGAAGGTGGTGGGGACGCGACAGCCTTGGTCTCATCACTCTCAAGAATACGATACTTGTGACCCAAGGTATAAACAACTGCAAGCTTACGTAAACCTATCACGAGCAGACATGACCATATAACACTTGTAAAGAAATATATATATTCTCGCCCACACATACAACAACTCATATAATAGAAAAAAGTGTTATACTTGTCCAGAGACTATCATACAAGAGAATTTTTGCTCTCTTAAGTGGTAAAGAATAAATAGGCCTATGATCTGGGGAGGAGGAAGGCGCACAAGACAGAAAATGGAAAAGACCGAAAACGACTAGAGAAAGGAAAGGAACGGAGGAGAAGGGACGAGAATAAATTGTTCCACAGATACATTCCGTTGAAACCCTCCATCCATCTACATCTCCTAATATTTCTTCTTCTTCACCAGTATTCAAGAGAAAAAGAGGCGAGAGAGCAATTTCTGCAGACAGAAAGATAGATCGAAAGAAAATGCTAGTCAGCACTACTCCACACACACGGAGGAGTATATATGTTATATAATATAATATTATAATATAATACTCAAGGAGTAGCTGTTGCTACTTTTTTTTACAATGATATGTAGCATCCCATCACCATCAGAGCCGGGTGGAAAGAAGAGCATTGCATTTTCTTCTACTTCCCTAACTTCTCTCGTTGTATATCTCGCTGGTGTATGGAGGAGAGAAACGACAACCAAAAATGGGAAAAGAGAGAGAGAGAGAGAAGTCATAAAGCTGCGTCCAATGCAATGTAAAAGGGCAGCCAATAGAGAGTCTAATAAAACTTGACAATATCTCTGACTGACAGTAAGCAATATAGCCATTCCATATAAACCCTGGGATGAATCCAGGTCTAGCAGAGCAGAGCAAAAATGGTGCGATCATAGTATGTAGCTCATACAGATATAGAGAGAAAATTCAAAAAAGGGAGAAAAAAATCAGGAGGATGCATCACAGTCAAAGAGGTACTCGGTTATTTTATGTCGTCTTTATTCTAAATATACAGTAATGGTAACAACAACTCTGGTGCTACACTGCTTGCTGCCAGTTTCAGCGCCTTTTATGTACAAATCTTCTCGCTCTTTGCTTCTCTCCACTTCTCGCTCGCTCTTTTTTCTTTTCCTTCTCTATATTTGTGGCAAGTTGGTGTGTGTCTACATTTTGGAAATGGTTTTTGTGCTAGTAAGGGTTAGAAAGAGTGAGACGGGAGATTTTTTTTCCAGAGAAAAAAGCCACCGCACCATCGTTTTATCTATATAATATTACGATGAAGGAAAGGAAAAGAGCGAGAAAGTGAACGAGAGAGAAAGAGAGAGAAAAGATAGCACTTCCGCTCAATAGATCTGCTCTAGAACCGCACATCGTATTTTGGCGAGGAGCATTACGAGTAGTATTTTTTGAAAGTAGAGCTAGCACCAAGGGAGAATGGAATCAATGAGATGAGATGTGAAGAAGAGCGACTCGAGTCCACGCTTGCTCTCATCATGACTCATATGAATCACTACTTGCGTTATTCTCTTTGCCCTCACTTCTCTGTACTAGTTACATCTCACCATAAAAAGGCTCCTCTCAACTCGAGAGAGATAAGTACGTTTGGTGATGGTGCTTCCTCCTTTCTATCCTTTTCTAGTTTTGTCATATTACACTACATAAAATCAAATTGTAATATTCTCTCTCTTCTCTCTGGCTCTCGACTCCTTTCTCTCTTTGCATAATAAGTTTCATTCTTGTACGTGTTCTGTCACGTTTTATTGCCTCATAATATCTACGAACTCACAATGTACTGCACTTTTTTACACAATTTGATAATATATAGTGCAAAGCGCACATTACCCCTTTTCCTTTGAAGATACAATGCAAAAGTTTCCAACATTATGTATAGCGCCTGGCATACCAGCGGTGATCAATTTTGTGCCTTTTCATCCCACCAAAAATGTTCACCTTTCTAACCTAAAAGCATTTCCTAGGCTCTAATTTTCTCACTTTTCCTCCAAACCTCGCTTAACACCGCAAGGCGTAAGACGCTCAACTCAATTTCCAGTTTCCAACTTCCCTTGCTGTCTGCAAGCCAGTGTTGTAAACTCATTGTCAGATGCTTGCATTTTACCCTGAGCAAACGTTTCTAGTCGGCGTAGCTAAATCAACAATAGGTTATTCAATTTCCCAGTCCCTTCTTTCTACCCATTGGCCTATGGAAAAAAAGTAGTAGAGAATGTATATATTTCCCCTTCAAGCTGTAATGCTAGTAATACCGTTCGAATTTCACCGAGTGAGCAAGTAAGTGAGAGTGAGTGGCTTTTTATTACTATTCCGCTTATAATATCAGTCTAAAAACTAATGCCAGGATTGCTTTTTGTTGTACATTGAAAGCGCTCTCTTCAGCTCTTGTCTCTCCTTCACGTTTTTCTATAACTTTTGATAATGCTTTCTGTACTTATAACACAGGCTCTCTCTACGAGAAAACACACCGCACCACCACTTTCCAAGTGTTTTACGTTTATATGCGTATAATTAGAACGATGATGTTGATGTGTACATTAAGCTTGTAAATATACAACCCTCCCTCTTTTCCTCCCAAAAGTTACATCCTTTCAGATGAGAACATCTCTTTTGTGTATATTTACTTAAGAGTGCATACAACTGTCGTATAATACATATAATACCCGTGCCATTCTCTATCCCACTTGCCCGATTTATTTCATCACACACACAATCCCAAACACTTTGCCAACTTACACAAAATTAATCTCTTGCCATTGACAACCAACCATGCAAACGTTCCACTAATTCCCACCACCACTGCTACTCTTTAACTTTTTTTGTACTAAAATATACTATAAAGCACTGCCATATTATTTTGCCATGTGTGTAGTCAGCCACGGTACAAGTTCGTTGGAGAAATGCATTGTGCTTCCCAAATGGTCATGCCATGCATGTTTACTCCCTGTTTCAAGTCTACAATCAAGATTTTACGTTGTGCCGTACATCTGTGAACTGGAAAGAATAATAATCGCTTTTGCCACTGCCACATTATCCATACCTAACTCCACTCCACCGGTGCTGCATTCACAGACAAGTAAAATGCGACTTATATATAAAGTGATCCCTCACTCCCTATCTTTTTCGGATTTTATGCTTTGATCTCTTCATGCAATCCTAGAAAACAGAGCTTACTCTGTATTATGCGCTTTATCATCTGAAATCATCTGAAAAAAGTATTGATGATGCACTTATTGTGGTTTTAAGCACTGATGATCACCGTCATGCTAACAACAACCATTTTCTGACTTAAGACGACAGCACAGAGATAAGTTTAAGTTTTTCTAGACTACACAGTATTTTTATCATCCTCACCTTTAGTGCCCCTCATCAAAAAGCAACACTCTTTGCCAAAGTGTGCACACACAGAGACAGAGTAGTGATTCGAGTGTTTCTGACATTGCAAGAATCTTCCTACCTTTGAATTGACAAGGAGTGCGTTACCAGCATGTGGATAGTACTTATTTTTTATATTTTTTTGAAACCGTTCTTCGTTCCATTTTCGATGTGAGTTTATCAACTGATATGAAACATCATACACGAGTCCTTCCTCGTTGTAGATGTCTGCCACACACCACTTAATTGCAATGATGTCGGAGGAGTTGTAAATACCCTTTGCCGAATAAGAGTGTGCACACAATCATAAAATGCACACAGCCACAATGAATCTGACGCGAACTCTGTAAACCGCAGGGAGTTGGGGAAACTTGATTATCTCCAATAGCATCATCGTTTCTCTCCCTCTCTCGGTAATTCTAGGTTGTTGAATAACAGTGGATTTTCCCTCTTTTTCCCTGTCTACCTACCCTTATTGTACTGATCTCTTTTAATTCCATTGCCGATGCGAAAAAAACAAACACACACACACACACACACGTAAATATCAAGCCAAAGCATCAAGCATATTTTAATGCTATCCAATGTGTTCAGGAATAAACGAGGATAATCACGATCGTGATCTTTCCCTGACGCTATAATGCCTCCTAAATGGACGGCCGCCAGCTTCGTGCCATCAAACCAATTCCTTTTTTTGGCAAATTGTCAGCTCTTTTTTCACACTCAATTTGAATCCATTAGAATTATTATCGTGCTGTGGTAAGCTGTCGAAACATAAATTGCTTTTACCTGTGACCTTTCCTCTTCCCAAGCCAATAAACTCGGGGCCAAGTTCGTTTTTTTTGGTCAATGTGTGCGTTCCAAGTGGAGGCTTGGAATATTTAAAACTACTTCATGAAACATACCCTTTAAGCTTCATTGTGAAATCATTACATCAGCCAATGCTTAAAAAGAATGAGCGACATGTTATATTTCCTGGCGAGACATGGACTTCAAATATATATAGGGCTCTTTACATATTATGAGGATTTCCCGTACATTACGAAAAAGTGTTTACTCCGAAAAGGGGAAGAATTGTAATGTAAACTCAATAGCTCATCATTAAGTAAACAGTGGTTAGCACAATTAATAATGGAAAAAGAAAGTACGTCCTCGGGAAATCGATTTCCAGCCGTGTGGTTCACTCGTCAGTTTAAACAGGCCCATTGCTACACGTACATAAAGAGCACCACACAACTGTACGTAATTATAATAATAATGAGCTACACCTTTCTGCAAACACAGTCATTCATGGAATATTAATACAGATTTCCACAATCATAATCGGTAATTATACCATGACTTGTACACCAGCGCTGGTGTTCTTTTGGAATATTATGAGAACTTTTTCCCCGTAGGGCCTAAAACTAAAGTGGTAATGTGTTAGTTCATAGTGGAGGAAAAAAGGTGTTTACCATCACCATCAATCCGACAATGAATTCGTACGCAATCACCATTTCTCCCACAGCCAGTTAGGTGACGATATTAAATGAAATCATACAGTTTGCAATTTCTTCAGACCCACTCCTCATCCCTATTCCCTAGCTAAATGAATTCTCATTTATGGACAGTTTTGAGTTAACCATGGTGTGCATAGTCTACGGGAAAGAGAAACACTTCATCCTTCATCCAACAAAGTTCATTTGCGAGGTAATGTATGATGTGAACGGAATGAATTCAAGTGGTGAAGCATTAGATCACTCTGTCTCCCTTTAAGATTTAAATTAACAAGCTGTTATCTCACATTCTTCATGTGCCATGTCGAACCTTAAGAGGCATGCCCATATTATCTCTCGTGCATAATTTTTGTACAAATATCAGAGAATGCACACTGTGCCACAAAGGCAAAAGAAGGAATGAAACTCGAGGACGACGACGACTAGAGATAAAATGTAATTCAAGCGTAATCAAGGCTGGTGATCAAATTAACGCATCTTCAAGCTCAACCATGGTAGCAAATAAATTCACTAAAAAGGGTGTTATTAAAGCGTCCGGCTAGCCAAATCCGGTCTCATCCTCTCTCGCCTCTTTTCCTTATATAGTGCAAACATAAAATTAATACTAGAATAAAAATGAAAGAAGCCGTGTGGCTTGAACGAAAAATAAATAGAAAAAAACGTGTGAGGAGCAACCAAACTGCCACACGGTCCAAGTATCCGCCACATTTTAAAGAAGACTAACTCACGGAATGCAGAGTGAGGCTTAGCAAAGTTATTTTATTCATCACGACGACAATTCAGCTCACAAAAAGGAACAATAAAAGATACAACGACAAAACACACAAACGAATATAGACTTTCATTAGAGACTGTGTATGTGGAAGGAAAAGCCATTGTGGAAAAAAATGAGTTGCAAAGCCTAGCATACTTTTACACGAAGAAGAGAGTAAGTATATTAGTAAGTAACGTGCTATCATCATCAACAACCCACATCACATTGTCAACTCATGACAGTGAGCATTCGTGTAAGAAACAGTCTATAACGATTTATCTCAAGTTCTCATTTTTATGCTCATGTCCATCTAGCCGCTATTAACATCTATGTGTTCACATCTATAGACTGTAAAGGTATAGATTTAGTTTTTTTTTGTGATGTCAGGTTTTTAATATATACAATGAGAAATATGTACTTATAATATTGCATTTATAACTACACTCTGTCAATAATAATATGCAAAGACGCATGTACTCACTCGGAAAATCGTAATGATCACAGGAGAGAATTTTTGCAGCGTTTGCTTAGGCACAAGGATAATAAGTAGTTTTTTAAAGAGGCTCAGTCTGCCTTTTTGACTTGAGCCAAATAATAATTCAGGATTGGCTCGAGTACTTTACTTAAGTAATAACAAGTGACTAGATAGTTGTTGGCTTTTTATCTGGTGACTAGAGTAAGAATTATTCTCTCCCCAGTTTGCCCCGTTGTTTCTTTTTTTCCGTCGTAGGCATCTCACTAACGCTGAGGAAAGGAGAGAGAAACGCCACAAGAAGACAAAAAAGCGAGATGAGAGTAGGCAACGAGATTTTTTTCCTGGGTAATAACTGTAGTACTTGAATGATGCATTAAATCAAGTTAAGGCAAGAACAACGAGTGACTAAACGAGCCATCATCATCACTACCAGCACCAGCTCACCCGACAAATGTCCAGATAAAACATAATGTAATATGAATTGTTGCCAGTCAGCTCATTAACTAGTCTTTTCACATGGGAGTAGAATGCTGGCGAGGTAAAGATGATTTCTTTAACTGAACAAGACGAAGACGACTCTCTCCATCCCTCACTCTCTCTCGCCGAATGTTCTCTTACTTCTTTTTTGTGAGCTACGCGCATTAAAGTATAGCAGCGTGCTTCTTCGTTCGTTCTACTCAAGGGCATGAAAGAGCAGTTGTCCTTTTAGTACTACCATTATTGTAAAACTAGCTTTGCCACAAGATTAGCTGTATCTCCAGAGATAAGTTTTTTATAATCGATGTTTGCAAACGCAATAATCTCATTAGCGGATTGCGTTAACAAATTGTGGTGGAGAAACAACTCCTTTATGTTTCCGTAAGATTTAGTTTTACACATTTAAAATCCATTCTTTTCCTAGCGAGAGAACAAGATGGTATCGTACCGTCAGGAGCAATCATCGACATCCACTTATATATCTTTCTTACTTTACTTGGGAGTGCGTTTATTTACAAAAGGGGATCTTTTCTTGCACAAGGGAAAACCTGTGGTTCGTGGTGAAGCGTTGTGGGAAAAGGGAAAGGGAATTCAAGAAAATAAAATTAATTATACCCCCATCATTCATACAATTCCACAAGCCATTTCACGTGTTTTAATAAGCGAGTTCCACCGAAAAATGGATATGATATGGTAGCGACGAGAGAGAAAAAACCACCATCACCACCATTTCTAGATTTATATTCATTTAGTAATGATACTAAAACAACGATATAATATAAAAGAGTACGCTTTTTTATCACTCACTAACATCCTACTTTATGACTTTGTCGTTGTATAAATATGATAGCACGCTGAAAGCTAGTTTACCACCGGAGCTTAGCAAGTGCAATCCATTTGCGGTGGTATGGTGCCACATACAACCCATAATACAACGTGAAAAGGCCCTGTAAAAACGGTGCATGCCTCAAGGTAGTCATAATCATCATCTGAAGGTAATTTATTATTACAAAGACAAGCACTTGATACTTTTCTTATGATAACTACCTGAGATTCCTCAACTGCATTTCATAATTGCATAATACACTCTCAAGTCGTAAGGTAACAAAAAAAACCCTGTACTCTGTGGAGATAGCCAAAAGTTGATCATGTCCTAATGTATGCATGCGTGCAGCCATGCAGTTTAATACGGAAGAAAGAGAGGAGAAGAAGCAGTCTGAATTATGAATGAGTAGAGGACGAGACCAGCCTCTGAGATTGCATGTGTGCATGCACCCATCATCATACGTTTTTCCATTTTTTCTTGCACATCCTTTTTCCAAAGATTTTCTTCGGACTTTTGTTGTTAAACAGTCTAATGACTTTTTTCTCTTTTAAAATCATAATCCTCTTCCCCCTTGACTGAAGAAAGTAAATGTGCAATATAGCACACACACATACACATACATGATGTAGAGTAGTTAACTACTTGCAACCTCTCTTCTCCTATCTTGTATGCTGAGTTTGTAAGAGTGCAAAGCAGTTAGTGTAATAGATTTCTTTTGGAAATATTTCCTCTGGCCAGAACACACACACATGTAGATGGAGATATGGTTGAACAGCATAAAAATCTCTGGTGTCTAACCACGCTCTGTATTTACTCTTTCGTTTGGCACTAACAATTTTTAAGTGAAAAAAGAATGTACATGGAAAAACAGCTTGATGATTATGCACACTAAGATGATAATGGTTATGGCGTATGTATATTACGTGTGATGATAATAATGACCAGAATGATGATGATGATGACTATGGCAAATAGCTGTATGCTATGTGAGATAGTGACGATGATGATAATGATGGCTATGATTCTTCTTGAATTTACTGGTATTCACGAGAAGGTGTGTGTGTGTGTGTTCCCTGTATTCTTTTACTTTATTAGTTTGGTAAAAACGCAAGCAAGTTTTAAGCAAACTAACATCCACATATATTGTGGTTATTGCACGTAAAGAGAGAAAAAATACACCACTTGATGGATCATAATACTTTGTTTAATGGGCTTATAGTTCTGACCGTTCGTTAATTGCAAGCTCTGCCGACACCTTTTTGTTTAAACAGGATCAGTTACTTTTTATATATCCAGGATGGAAGGAGCAATGCTAGGAGTAGGTATACATTCGTTCTAGACTAGTAGGTGAGGAAACAGACAAGTTTAGGTGATGAGAAAACTCTTGATGAATTTACTAAATTCACTTTCTGTTTTATGTATGCATGGGTGCACGCAGCATTGCTATGATCAGTGTGTACATAAGTTGTTAAATGCCAGATGAGATAACATATTATAAAATAGTTATGCCTCATAATAATGAACAAAGAGCTAGTCAGCTTAGGCCATGAGTGTAAACTGCGTTCCTTCAACGCGGAGAAATGCACATACAATGGCTTGCTAACGCATGTACATAAATTTCCTTATTCGCAAAAACTCATAAGTATGCTCGAAATGACACTCATGATGCAAATTATAACAAGGAAAAAATTCTTTGGCGCTTAATGCATATCATCTTTTTTTTCTTTTGCAATTTGACTAGTGACACACCACACAAGTGAGCAGAAGGAATAATGGGATTTTTTGATGGACCTCGTGGCTTTTGTAAGTTTAAAATTCTATTATTCTCAATGGTTTAGCTCATTTACAAATTTACAATGGGAAAAAAATGGCGACAAGGTTCTCTATAAATAAACAGGAAATCGGGAAAATGAGCTTTGCTCAAATGTTCAACGCTAGTGGTCTAGACTTTGACTTGTTTCATAATACGAATAACTTAAACATTGGGAAAATATAAGCATCTATTGATCGTAAGTTTTATACGCTGGCTTGTCAAATCCCTTGTAAAGGTGCTTACCTCATATCCCTGTATTCTAATATACATTATTAATCGAATTCCCTACCCATTCCCGATCCCAAGTGATTTGAATCAAGATTGTAAAAATAATTTACATTACTACATTTTCCAAGCTCGTATAAACTCGGTTTATAGTATCGTCATACATGATCATATATTAGGGATTTTGCTTGTTATATCGTTTTATTCAATTAAATGACACGTTGTCTGTCCAGAATTACTCCAAGTGAAGCTGCACATGTCTCGTCTTGTACATCGTCAGCAAGTCTTGCATCTTTCAGGGAATTACTTATTCAAAGAAGGCAATTCAAAAACATCATAGTACCCTATAAAGGATTTTAGACGGTACATAATGTCAATTAGGGGAAACGCTAGACGAGCAAACAAAAAATCTAATGAAGTAATTAATAGTTGAATACTTCTCAACAATAAACATTTTTGGGATTGAAATTTCAAAGCAACTGCGACTACACATGAATTTAGTATGAAATTCTAGCCATATACGAAATAAGTTGCTATGCCCATGTTTATATGCACGTATCACGTTGCCCTCATCGGCTACCAAAAACCCCGTAAAATTAGTATAAGGCTAAAACAGAGTGCACAACGAGCATGAACAGAGTAGCGGAGCTATAGGACATATGGACGACGGACGAACGTTATGTTTAGGAATGAAAAAATAATATATGATGCGACATACAATTCGCGATTTCAACCACCGGCAATGAATTTACACCATTTTTCTTGTAAAACATGACAGCAGATATGAAACTAATAATTAACAGCGATACACAATGACTAATGAATTGACTGGTTTGTTTGAGTGAGAGGGGAATGAAATCCCAGAATAAAATATGAATGAACCAAGTACAGAGGAGAAAAAATATTATGTTGTTCTCACCGTCCGGATTTGGTTATCACCATTTCAGTCCCAAGTTTATGAAATTTTTCCCACAAGTCTCTTCCTTCAAGGGTAACTTTCGGATCGTCTACAACACCGTCATCATCAGGCGGTATACTTCTGAGAGTTCTGAGATCATCAGTTCCTGCTCCTGGAGGTGCAGGTGGAGGGTACGGACCCAATTTCGGCAACAAAGGGTAACCTGGTGCACCCAATGGCAAGTAAGGATTCTGGCTAAGAAGTGAGGACACACTAAAATCTGCAGGTCCTGCTGGTGGAGCTCTGGGCAAAAGGAATGGCGGAAATGCCATTTCTGGAACAAGTGAAACTGGAGGTTCGAAACGCATTGAGCCGATGCCTCCCACCTCAAAAAATTGACTGGCTGGGGATAATCCAAATGAAGATGCGTATAATGATGATCTATGACCGTTGAGAATCTTGAAATGAATGATGATTCCGGTATCACTTAAACTGTTTGAAATAATTCGTAGAAGAAATGCGAGACTTTGCACTCGTCAAATGTTTGTTCGTAACACAGTGGAAATAATAGCACTGGTGATATTGGTGATACGATATTATACTAGAGCTGTAGAGCTATAATGTGTTTCCACTACCTAAGGAAACGTTTATCTATTTATCTATCGACTTAGTTGCACACACCAAGACTATCAATAAATAAGTAAATTCATCGCCGCACTATGATAATGTTGTGATGACTGTCAACTGTATGATTCATGACAGTGAACAGTGCAAGAATGCTCTCTTCTCTCTAACCTCTAGTGTGGATAGTAGTACGGACGAATGTTGTTGAGTGTGTCGTTGTGGTGGCGAGGAAGAGGAGCACAAATCAAGTGAAATGTTAATAGTGATTTGAATATTTTCTCAGAATCGTTCGCTCTCTCTCTCTCCTGATAAGAAGGGACATGAAGCCCTATGGTCGCATTAATATACCTTGTCGTCTTATCTTGCTTTTTCCTTCTTTCCTCTGATGCTCCTCTCAGTGTCTATGCAGTATGTATGGAGACAAAGGTTAGGAGAAGAATGGATTCCAGATTACGATAAATAATAAAATGAGGATCGTGTTGATAACACTAGAGGTTGTGTTGTTATTGACGAAAATGGAGCTTTTGACTGGTAATGTTGATGACAACGGGAGAACTTTTCCACCGATAGAGACGCAAGCTTTAAACGTCAGCAATCGAATGTTTAGGAGAGAAGTCAATTCGAGGAATCTTTTGTCTTCCTTTTCTTCCCTAATCACACATGCGTTTATAGCTTGTTTGGCTCCGAAGGTAACAGGAAAACCGTGCCGAGTACAATATTTGAATTTTGATAAGGATTAATAATTACGTTTTGTTGACAAGGTTTGTGTATGTGTGTGACTTGTTCTTTGTCGTTGGCTCGTTCGTCTTCTTATTGGCTCGGTAATATGGTCAAGGAGGATTTTGCTTTTTCACCTTTTCCAACGTTTTTGGCATATATCTTTCTTAATATAGATAAATTGTTGTATTGATTGAAGAAGACAGACTGATGGGAGAGAATGATGAGATGCGAAGTATATTTTTATGATTGATTGTTGTACCGTGTAGTCTTGTTAGTAATACTGTTTTGATAATGAAAGTAGTTGTCCCAAGTTGCTTTTTCCTTATGTACGAAAAAGACAATCAGGATGTTTCTCTAAAGTTGTTGAGAGCGCGTTCCTTTTAAATTTCGCAGGACAATATTCATTGATTTCTTGTATGATTGGCCGCCGTTAAACTACTCTGGCTGTCAACATTTAAACGATATGTTGGATGATTTGACTATGCAAAAGAAGAAGAAAAAAACGTTATTGCTCTCATATATCTATAGACTCACAATGGATGCCCAACTTATTTCACAATTTTTTCAGCATTGCACAGTTCCCACTTTTGTTTTCCACTGTTATATATGTTCCATTAGACTTGTCTCATTTGTAACACAGTAGGATTTGATTTGTCACACAAATTGTGTCCACTCAAACACTTTTCAATGGTCTCATATGGAAATTACCGGATGAACTAGAAAAGTAAAATGACATCTGAGAAACAAATAGCCATGTCCCACTTGCCGTTTTCCTTCGTCTAGTCTTTCTTGTGAGCTGAGCATACACACTCTTGCACAAAATAGTCTGTCAATTAGCTTCACTTAATTCGGAAAAGTCACGTTAATAAATGCCATTGCATGTCCAAACTTTGTTTCACTTCTAGTTTGTCGTTGACTAATATTGCTATACTTTGCATTTGCTTTGTCTTCCCTACTTTACAAACTAGAGAATTTTCCCAAGTGAACAGAATAAATTATAGCTATTGGAAAAAATAGGAACTTTGGTTGTGGCATATGAGAGTTGTTAAAGACAGCATTGTTGATGGCAGCTGAATCAATGACTTTTTTTGCTTTAGTCTTCTTATTTTACCGATTCTTTATTTTTGTCTGAGATTAAGGATCCGTTAAAATCCTTCATGTGCACTTGCATTAAGTTGCACAAGCAATTAGCAGTGGTATGGGAATCACAATAAATTGCAAATTTCACGTGCACTTGGACTTGGTTAGCCCCAAATTTTGTCTTTCTTGAGAGAGAGATCAGGATGGTTGTTTAAATAATAATTCTTCTCCAACACACAGTTCCACAGAAGAAAAAATCGTGAAATTGTTATTTTTTTCCTGACTTTTCACTATATCAGCTCACACTTTAGTTTTGCTGGAGAATCGTTTATAACCCGAGGTAACACTGTACCGGGCATTTTCGTCTGGAGAATTATTGCAGATGATATTCTGCATATATGACGGTTTGTCATTGCACACTTTAAATAACACATGGCCCCATACAGGACACTATGCACTTTGTAAGGGGCCTCCAAATCCCATGACGGTTTTTACTGCAAATTTTGCAAATCGTCAAAATTTTAACTTTTCCGGAATTCAACAATCCTCCACTAATCCGTGTTTGTTTTCACCACAGGTTGAAAACTCTAGGTGCAATGCTCTCTGAATGTTTAGGTTTTTAACCGGGGGAAGCTTATGCAAAAAGAGGGCCTTTGCATGTGATTTTTGAGTCTTACTCTGGGAAAATGGGTCCTTGATGCAAATTGATGTTTGCATGGAAAAACTGTCACTTTGCGATTAGCATCCGGTCCCCGAAACTGGCTAGCGAAGTGAACAAAGATGGGAAGAGATTTTAGTTTGTTTGTCTTTGAAATGGTATGAAAATATTTGGTTGGCGACTTAGTCACTGTAAGGAAAAATGATGAGTCGTGCCATACAGTGTGGAACAGCAACAACAACAGCAAGCTTGAAAACTCGTCTCACTCTCTCTCTCTCTCTGTTTTTCACTGTGTCAGGTTGAAGTCAGTGTGAGGAATGGGAGATAGGGAAGCCGTGAACATGAGTGTTATGTCTGTAGTAAGTAGTGTTCGTAGTCGCAGCAATAGTGGTTGGTGGTGGTGGTGGTAAGAAGTGTCTGTGTGTGTAACGTACTTAGAAGTTGTGCATAATATCATGTGCATGCTGATGATGGTCGTAAAGAGTGAGGTAAGTAAAGTAAAGTAAAGTAAAGCAAGTCTGCATTGATGGAGCAGTGGTATTGGTGGCAAGAAGACGAGAACAGCTCACACCAGAGCTGCTCACACACTCTCACATCAAGAAATACACAGAGACAGACACACACTCACTCACTCAGAAATCCACATTTTGTAGTACGGAGCGAGAGAGCAGCAACAGCTTTACCATATATTTTCCACACATTTTTCGAAAGCACCGAGCATTGGGATTGGACCAGTCACTTGAGAAGTGAAGTTGCAGCAGGAGCAGCTGCCATGTATTCTCTGTCTCTTTTTCTCCCTCTGCCAAATACATTATACTATGTTTCACACTGAAAGTATTTCTATTCACTCGTTTCGTATCCGAGAGGTATCATGTTATATAATGATATAATGTCATCTCTCACAGCTTTTAGTGGTAGAATCGGCAGCAAGCGTGGTAGGATTGGAGCGAGTCACTGGAGCCAGAGCTTACAGCATGTGCACTTGTTTTTTACACAATACATCCGCATCATCATCTCTAATGCCACGATGGGGAAGGCATCAGAGGGAGTGAAGCAAAGCTCCTTTTCAAATTCACCAGCAGAAAGGCTCCATGCTCACAGCTCTTTTTCTGGCTGCTGGATAGAACACACCATACATTATTGGCATTGCCTTGGCACAAGGCTCTCCCCGGCTCACTCTCTCTTGTCGCATTTCACTTCCTCCCGTTCAAAAACTCTCTACATCACATCATCGTTTTCTCGTGGAAGAAAGCGGACAATCGGATGGATGGATGGAAATACTTGGTTCGCCCAGCTAGCCACTTTCATTTATTTACAGGGCTTTTGGTGGTAAGGTGGTGGTGGTGGTGATATGCCAATGCTTTCTTGCCTACTTTACTTCCTTTCCTGGTGTAACATTGGAACACCAAAATGTGTCTGATACAACACACATCTTTGACTTGCTTACTTGGCTTTGTGACATACAATCTGGATTACAACAGAACATAACGTCAAAGGAGAAAAGGCATGTGAGAGAGCCACACAGCTTTTTATTTCCAACGGAACACCAGCTACAATAACAATATGTGCTCTAAAATGTGCACTCTCCTCACATGATATTATATACACTTTTCCAAGTAGGCATTGCATTTGTCATAGACGATGTATTTATGCATGAGAGTAACTTTCTGGGGATTGCCTCAACTACAACAAAGCAGTCAAGTAGATATTTCTTAAAGTGAAACCATTCCCTTGTTATGTTGCTCCTGCTGGAGGCTTAAGCTCAGCCCAGTACCTCACTCTTTCGGCTCAGCTTTTACTCGCTCCACATTCTAATAATGCTTTTCAAGTGAGAATGCAGTGTGAACGAGAGGGTAAAGTTGAGCCTAGAGTGTTTCTCTTTCTCTCCATCCGTCTCATGCCATTGTTTGTTGGGAAAAATGTATTATACATGTATTATGCATGGAATAAAAAGCTCGCAGTCATTCCCTGTCCGTGTCCATGGTCATAACGAAAGTGTGTAAAAGAGAGAGAACCTCTGAGAAAAAAATTTCCTGTTTTGCCACAACCACCCATACATTTCAACTATTTAAGCAGTTTGTAGTTGTAGCCCTTTTTCGTGATACGAAACTTACACACATATGCCTTCTTACTTTACCATGCTTTTCCATCTTCATTGTATGTATATATGCATATATGTTCAGAGCAGTTTTGAAGGTGGTTACTTTTTATTGTGTACCGTGGAGCTGAGTATGTAATCCCGTGTGATGTTGTTGATGATGAGATGATGATGATGATGCTTTGTGGTTGCTTACTGGTTTCGCCTGCTCAGCAAGTAAAAGAAAAAAAAGACTTGACTTGTTTGAGTGAATGCGTGCATTGTTATTGTTTCATGAGTGTTATTCCTCTATGTATAGGAATATATTGTAAAACAGAGAGTGTGAATTTGTACGAAAGAAGGGGTTAGAATGGATGGATATGCGTTTTACATTCGACAAGTTACACACATTACACACAGGACAAGTTTCGGAGATCTACACGACAACACACAGAATACGAAGAAGAAGACGACATCGAGAGTGTTACGTGCTTAATATTATATTCATATATATATTGTGTGTATTGTGTTTGGGATGCAACTGGCTGTTTTGTGGGCACTGTCAGAAGTGGCAAAGCAGCCGCCTTCCTGGCCCTTGGTAGCGCCGTTGGGCGTTAATGAGCACGCCGAGTGCCCATTGGTTTCGCCCTGCACCCAACCACGAATCCCTGCCCTCTTCCTTTTTCTTCATCTTCATTGTCATCTTAGCTTTTTTCCCCAGATTTCCTCTTACTTATTTTCCACTTGAACTCTACTCGAATCTAGTGCTCGTTACGAGCTGCTATATTTGTCACTTGGACTGGATTAAAAGGAAGTTGGGAATGGATGAGTTTTTAAAGTAAAATGTCGAGAGGAAGGAAGTGACCGGAAGAAAGGAGCTGGCTGAAAACACTTTACTAGCTCACTAGCCATCTATTATGACAACAAAAAACCAAGAATGAGAACGATGATATTATTTTCACTCATATAATAGCGTCTCTCTCCCCTTTCATATGTTTGTTGACAAAAAGTCTCTTGTCTCGGAAACTTACTTATCTCTAAATGGCTTTTCCGGGGCACCAAACCTTCCACGTCATACATTTTTGCAAGAGATGAAAATCATCATTGAACGTAAAACCAAGAAAAATGGTTAAATTGCGTTTTCCCTAACTTAATAAACTTACAATTTAGTTAGTTGGATGTTAAAAACATTAAACTCATTTCTTTCTTTGAGTCTGATGTGTCTACGCATACAAAAATTCATGGTATCGTCGACGTCAACCAAGAGCTAGGTATAACATCTTTGCTTAACTTGCCCCATAAAAGTGAAATGTGTGTAGTGTGTAATGTTCTGCATGCTTTTTGCATAACAAACTTTTCGTGGATGCTTACTTCAAAGTAAAATTCTTTTTTCGTTTCGAAACGAACGGAATGTAGTTATATAAATGGGATCTCAAGATAATTTTTGATTAAATAAAATCTAATTTCAAAACTCACAACTTGTTCTGTTTACCTGGATTTCTTCTTCCGCTTTGGTTTACCTCAAACTTTTTCAATAATTTTGCACTGGGGACTAGGATTTTTAAAATTTTGGGGCAATGAAAGCTGAATACTCAGATCATGTTGATAAGAATCACTTTCATGCATGACACTTGAAAATTTACTTGGTGTTTTTGAGATAACATAATATGCAAAGTATGAGTGCATGGGTTAATATGTTGAATATCACAAAAAGTCGTGTGAAGAAAAGGCTTTTATGGGGAATTACATGTGTTTGTATTTAAATATTTATGTGGTTGTCGTTCTTGAGCCATTAAAGTATTTAGTTATTAATTAATTTATGCTTAGGTACAGTTGCGAATATTTGGTTTAGAAAATAAAATTTAAGCTTAGAAAGTTGGTAAAATTTAAGTCATTTCTTTATCTTTCACGGACAAATCGTTTGATAAAAAATAAACATACCATGAATTATGCTTGAATTCACAAAGTTTAAGCCCTTAAATTTGCAACTATATTATGTTCATCAAGTTAGAAACCTCAGGATGTCCATTTGAAAAACCTCAATGGAGGCCGAGTGGCATTGTTGGAATAACGTCCAGAAGATGGTTTCTACTATGCAAACGTGCACTCATGAAAACTTTGTATTTAACAGACTAATATTTCAAAACAGCCACACGTATAAAAAATCTGAATAAATTTCAATTCCTTTATGATACTATCTAAACACAAAATAGGAAAAGTGAAATTAATCGTACGTTGTTTCCATTAAAGCAAACCAAATACAATCCTCTTTTCCTGAAATAGCCAATTTAATCAACATTCAATTATATCATCAACATGATTATGATTACATTCCATAATAATGAACATCAAATAATTAATTTACTTTGCATATGAAACGCGACAAATTGTATTCCAAGAATTGTATTAATATGCTATGTTTCCCACTCCAGAACTTCCTAATGGAGACAAAAGCTTTCTGCGTAAATTTTCCAAGAATACACGTAAACTAACCTAAATCTCCCTTCTTGTTATCAACCACATAAATTTCTCTTCCACACAAGGAAAAAAAATCCAAAAGAAATAATTTTCCCAAGGTAGCAAAACTCCCTGGAAAAAGCTATGAGAGTCATCTACATCCTTTCCAGAGAAATGAGAAGCGGAGCCAGCTACATTTCTCCATGCAAAATTTCATTTTTTGTTCATATCTCTTTTAACAATACACGTGTAGGTATATCCTTTTCTTCAGAGGCAAAGCATATCAAGTTCCTGTCCCAGGAAATCCCTTTTTTAAGGTGTAAGTAGACCGCTAGATATAATACATCTAACATTTTTTCTTTCCTTGCACGTTACTTGATACTCGTTCCAAGCACAAAAACGTGGGGAGGACAACGTTGCTCAAAGTGAATGGATAGACATAGCACGTATGCTCCATTCTGTAAAAAGAAGGGGAGAAGTTTAACTGTTGAGAAAAAAAGAGAGCAAGCAATGCAATTCTCAAGCATGTTATCAGGTTACTTTGTACGTGGATAGATATGTACACACAGAGAGGAGAACCAACACAAGTTGTGTAGTTTAGCGAAAGCCGTAAGCAATGGTAAGAAATAAAAGAAAAACTAAGTTTTTTCTTCATGTGGGCAGGGAGTCAGCAAAGTTTGTGTGGCTGAGGGTGGCAGAGCGTTCCTTGTTCGGCGCGATGGTTGACACCCAAGTCCAAGATTTATTGGTCCAACTGTTGGCTTGCGAGTGTGGCCAGAAACGCCTGCTGCTGATGCAGCTGCTACTCTTCATGTATTATTCTCCCCTTCTTTTTCGTTTCCTTTTCCATTTCCACGTATATTCTCTCTTGTGCTCTCTCTCTCTCTCTCTTTTACTTACTTACTCTGTATTATGCACATACTTTAGCACAATCCTAAATACATTTAAACATAAATACACACACACATCTAGAAAAGCATCCGTCCTTCTCAAATAGAAAATGCACTGGTGGTGTGGTGCGTTGGTGGTGGTGATGTGAAATGCTACACTGTATATACCACCGTGTAGGTTGTGAGGAACTTCTTGAGGAAAGGAAGTATCCTTCTCATGTAATCACGACGATCATCATGAATTCGTGGTGATGATGATGCAATGAAGTTTTTCCTTTCCCCACCACACTGCATCACTCTCCTAAAAACTCGGATTGATCCTTAGGCTGGGCTGTCTTCTGTCGAGAATTAAATGAGAGTGGAGTATTGACGCTATTTTTGAATGACATGGATTGACTGATGAAGTATTTAAAGGGATGGGATTTATGTATGCATATAAAATTGAAATGAAAGGATTATGCATCTTATAGACAAATTGAAATTTGGGTACATGGAAGATTATGGGTATCATTACGAATCCTGTTTACTTGGAATTTTCAAACTCTGTGTTTGGAAATGTGTACATTATTTTAAGCTCCTTATAATCCTCACGATTGGAAGGATTATTTATGCGAGATGCACTCTTGGTTATGTGATTGCATATTATATCAAAGAGAGAGTCATGCCTTGTGACATATTTTGGCACAGACAATGGGGGAAACTGGAATTAGTGGATATAGGGAAATTCTACTTGTCTATGACTCATATATAATTATAGTCTAGAGTAAATATAAACAGAGACAAGAGGGTTGTAGGTTGACCTATCTAAGGGAGTACGTATGTATGACTTCTTCCCTCTCTCACGTTTTCACCGGAGAGAGACATTTTGGCATGTGAAAAATAAATGAGTTTGTTCCAACATGTTTCTGAGGGAGGAAGCCAGAAAACTACCTGAAGCATACGTAAGCATAGATGTACTCATAAAGTATACATTGAGGCGTTTCGGTGACTTTCTCAGCTTTCCAAATCAGTGGAAAAGGCTTGCTTGCACAGAGTAACAGGAACAACATACCTTTTCTCTTTTATTCGCAAGGCAAACAAGAGAAAGGAGATCCCTTTGATCTTCTAATTACGGTTTTCCGTATGAGTCTGGAAATCTGTTTAACGTTGCTCACTTTTTTTCTTCTCTCTCTCTCTCTCTCTTTAGTTCTAACCAGTATCTAATGGTGAAAGGGGAAAGGGAAAACTGATGTGGAAAGTACACAAAAAGACAGCATTGCTTGCTTGACTAGAGTGAGAGGAGGTTCAGGTCGACTTGGGTATATCAACTGCACTTCCTGTTGCTTTCATGGATGGATAATTGGTTTACAAAAATTGAAGGGAGTGGAACGTTTACAAGACATATATGGGCTCATGGTAGCTTCAAAAATGCCAACTCTTTGACAATTGATACATATCCTTTCGTTGAGCGGAATTCGATAAGTCACGTTTATAATTCAATTGGAGAGAATTTTTCTCAGTCTGTCTGAATTAGTTCTGATTATGGGGTAAATAATGACTTTTGCTATTTCGCAGACGTACTACTTGTGTCAATTTAGGCAAACTTTTTGGAGGGTCATTTAACTTTTCTTTCCATGGATTTTCAAGAGTAACGCTCACAAAGTGTATCAAAAATGCAGAGAGTATTCATGTCAGAACTTAATGAATGCCAAAGGAAACTTGACTTTTTGTGAGTGATACGTGTGTATAAAAAGGGCTATATATGGCGAATGAAATTTTTCAGCAATTTACTTAATTTCCTAGCGATTAACTTAAACTGATAGTGTTCTCCTTTCACTTTTTTTTGTTTTTTTACTTCAAGCATTGAAACGAGTTACACAAAAGTAGAATTATTATCGGTAAGTGCATAGGCTACAACTTGTAGGCTACAAGTATTCCGTCTGCAAAAGTATGGAGAGTCAGGGCTGCAGTAAAATTGTACAATCAATTAAGTGGCGACAATGCAAAAAGTGGAATCAATTTTTATGATAGAAAATTGTTCACATAATAGTGCAATCTATGTGTTTATAATCCAAGATTGCTAAACATAATAAATCGTTTTAAATGAAATTTGTTATCTTTTGCTTATTTATAGCAACATCGAGACAAATTATAATTCATCTAATCGCCAATGGACTTCAGTCTATCGAGTATAAAAAACGCCAGAGTACACAATATGACAGGAGGATTTCAAAGAGCATCTCCCAAAGGGATAGTGTCTCATTCAAACACTGAAAATGAACCCATCCCAAAGACCAAAAATGGGTTTTCGGCTTGCCAACACAACAAAGTTATCAGGAATCAGAGAAAATACATAAAATTATGATGAGTCATTAAATAGGCTGTGGAAGATTATATCGTAATTCATATCACCACATTAACTGTGTATGCATAACGTGAAATCACTTTCTTTAGGAAAAGAGCAGTTGAATATATTGAAGCCATCAAATGAAAATAACAGAGCGACAAATTTTCTCAAAACAGAGAGGAGGGAATGACAGCGTAACTCTGTGCCTTTAATCTCTGCAGCTATCTGCAAAAGCAATGACAAACGGCGTGTCTTGGATAAAAGAGAGAAGAAACGAAGATAGCACCATCATCACGATATTTAGAATGTTGAGATGCAGAAGCCAGCAAAAGCATGTAATATGTAGAAAAAGGCTTTTATGAAATGCCTTCCGATAACCTTTCACATTGACCCTTTAAATGGTTACCTACTTCATAACACAACGCTTGACTCCTTTTCTTCTGTAAGGTGATGCGTCAGAATGATAAATATTCCAATGAAAAGTGATAATAAAAAAGAGGCAAGTGTACTATCATCAATGTCTCTTTATCTCTGAATGTCCGGCTCTCCGATGGAAATTTATATTTCATCGAGTACTAATCTAAATTAATAATATATTATTCATCACAACGATTGCTTTTACATAAAGCAAAGGGGCAGAAGCTTTACGAGAGTTGTTTCTTGTCAAAGGATGATAAGACACCGTCAATCTTGTAATGAAGCGACTTGAGAGCTGCGAATCTATGCCACCCTCATTTGACTTCATTACATATTTATTTACAGTGATAGTTATGCACAGCGTTGGCACTGGTTTTAATACTTCGTAGGGGGCACGATGAAGAAATTGGTTTTTTCCAGAACATTTTTCTCCTCTCAACTGAACCAGATATTTCGACTTAATATGATATGTTTGAATCACCATTTTGAACACACTACGAAATAAATACATTCTTTGACAAGCTCAGCCGGCCTGTCGTGAATTATTGCTTATCACAAATCAGTCATGACAAGCGCATCCCACAAAATCCCTCTGTACAAAGTAAGAATACCGCTCCTGTTTTCAATCAACTGTCCAACTTGTCTTTGAGACGTTCACCAAGTCAACTTTCGAATTATTTTTGTAATATTAATCCAATGATATATGGAGCGCTAAGCGTTGAAACTTTGTGATCAAAATGTTTTCCTAAATGGCTTTGAAGTATTTTTATGGAGCAGATCGCCCTTGTATATGCAAATTAGTATTAAAAAATAATAAATCCGTGAATAATCTTGATGTCTTAATACCATACAAGACTATGACTGCTTTCATAATGTAATCCATTCATAATACTTATGTGCTTCACTCCAAACGCGAAATGTGTCCTTCACACGCCAACAACTGAACACTTTGAGTGGTGAAATACATGGTAAGAAGAAAAAATATGTACGAGGCTTTATTCCAAATGCCATGATTCTCTTTCATATCATTTTACAATGGAGAAAAGTAGTGGCTGAACTCTGGAAAATCTCAAAACAAAATTGGAAAGGAGGGCGTGTTCCGCAGATAGCAGAGTGCTAAGGAACACATGTTTCCATTGTAATATATCTAACTCTCTCTGAACCCATTGGAATACAGGGGTTAGCAAGTGAGTGAAATATATTCACGTACTATTCACACATTCATAATATGTATATGAGCAACATAACCAATATTTTGCACACACTTTTGCCACATCTCAACTTGTTTTTCTTATTGCCTACTCGGATAAATAGGAGTTGACCATATGTGACGATAAAGATGATGCAACTCGCCATATAAAATAAAATTACTTAAAGAATGAATTACGACTATCAAACCTAGTTTCAATATTGCAAAGAAATTACTCTTTGATGAGAATGATATGATACTCTGATGATAGGAGTAATGCTAAAAAGTTGTATTACAATGTGAAAAGTATATCTCCATTATATTATTATTCCAACAGCATATATGTAAGAATTAATGTTATATATTAAATGAGTGGAGAGAAAAAAATCATCCTTCTCATTTTCCTTTTCTACATTCCGCCCGCTTGTAGTTTGGCGTGTAAATGCTCACATAATGATTTCTTATTTCCATTTCGAGTTGGAGCAAACTGCACGGAGAAAACTGGAAATGCATGGAAATAAACCACCGCCACCACACATACAAAATGCAATTTAATAACAACAATCTCTCTTGAATCATTGGGGCTGTTGTAGCTGCCTCCGGCATCAGGAGCAAATGCAGTGCCAGTGTTTGAAGCTCATTTGAGTTTTTAAATTGGATAGAGCTTCTTAGAATCATAATCAAACTTAATAACATCATCTTCATCATTCTCTTCATCATAGTCATCATTATTTCCAACTACAGCACAAATCTTTCTTTTTTTCCCGAGACTGTATAGAGTGGAGAAGGATGAGCGAAAAAATATTATCTGTGGCAAGCGTACATAGCAGCGTGGTCTTTTTCGTCCTGTAGTGCGGCATCGCACGTCCACTGCCTTCAACGACAGAGAAAAGAGTTACCATCATTCCTTCACATTATTTATTGAGAAGACTACCACTTAAAAGTTACGCTTTTTAATGTATCACATGCACACTCACATCAACATTATTAAAGTGTGGTGGAAACTATAGGAAATAGTCTTTAATTCTACCTATCCCTATTACTCGTCAGAACGCTAAATATGTATGTTGAAGTAGTGAGTTGGACGGGTTGATACAGGTTTAGCTTCGTATTTTTACATGACATATAGAAATGAATGCACAAGTGAAATATATTCCAGTCGGCGAGAGCAAAGACAACGAGATTCTTTTCTTCATGTTTTTTTTTCACAAGGAGCGAATGAACATTTAAGTTCAACAGTTTAACCAGCAAGAGACAAACAAAAATGTTGCGCTAGTCGGTTCAAACTTTCCATATAAAAAGTGACTTGGAGCAAGAAAAGAGAGAGAGAGAGAAGAAAAACGCTTTTTTGTTTTCAAATCTCTCCGACACACAATTTATATGAGTGGACAGAGAAAAAAAAAGAAGACATGAGCTTTAGTGTAATATATTTATAAATGTATTAAACCAGAGAGAGAGATACAAAAGTAGAGATGCAACCTAGATTCCACATTTTTCCTATTACGACGACCATTTCGCAGGAAGAAAGAGCAACAATGATGATCCCAAACTAATTTAGACTGTTTGGTTAGGAAAGAATGAAAAAGTACCCGAGATTTAGGGGAGAAAATTTTTCTTGGTGAGATCCTGGTGGTGGCGAAGATATTGGATTACATTATGAATCCTTGTGCCTTCAGTGAGTGGATTTTTATTTGTTTATGGATTTTCTTGCACGACTCTCCGCACACTGACTATGATGATGATTTGGATTGAGTGGGGATGTGTGGCTGCAATGGCGGCGTGGCTTTGTGCGGTTTCAATATTACATATTAGATGATATTATGTTGTTAGTGAAAATATTTTTTTGTGCAGCCATCCATCCAACCAGGTATTTCACTTTACAAATATGCACGTACAAGCAGGAATAACATGCATTATTATCATTATTGCTTGCACATATTTCATTAGCATGGCATTACTTTATGTTGTAAACTACGTGATTGTATGAAGCCTCAACTATTCTCCCTGGTTAAAGTCAGTCACTCAGCGTCAGTTTTCAAACACGGGGCTGTGTGTGGTATCCAGCGTAAGGTCGTAATGATGATGATGATTTGATGGTTCTGGTCGAAAAAAAATTTCAGGAACGAAGGAAGTATAATTTCTCCTTGTGAATGTGTACATCCGTATCTCTAGAATTTTATTGCTAGAGGTAGGAAAACGAAAAAATAGTATTCATTGAGTGAATACACAACTATTTGCTCTCTGCGGTTTTCTCCACTGTTCTCTCTCTCTCTCTCTCTCACTCTCTTGGAGCTTCAGCCAGTGTTACTTTATTTCTAAGGAATGCAGATTACTCGGAGATACAACTCGATCACATCGCTCATGATGACATCAGGAAAAAGGTTTTCTTACAAGATATATGATGATTTCGGCTCCTCTTCCCCTTTCAAAGTTTTAAAGTTCATTATTCTTGTAGTTTACATGGAAGATGGGGTCGAGAACAAAATACAATTATAATAATACAATCGTGTACTTGTACTAAAATGCCAAAAGTTTGTTGGATTCAAGTTAAATTGTAAATGGATTGAGGGTTACGTTGTTTTCTTTGGTATGTCCTATCCTTGTCTTTTTCCTTTTTGTGACTCAGCGTGCGTGGCTACTTCCAATAAGTGTATCCTGGATGGAGACTTCAAAAGTATGTAAGCATTCTGATATAGCTACCATAACTAGAAAGGTTCTGACAGGTAAATCAAGACCTGGCCAGACAGCAGACAACATAGGTATCTTAATAATCATGGAAATAGTAGTAATAAAGGTTCCAATGATTACAATGTTTCACGCGTGTTGACAAACTAACAATGAGTAAAGTTGTACATTTATATAAAATTAGTTTTCCGCTAAAACCAATGCTACTCAATTGTTTTAAAGATGGAAGGTCACATGCGCTTATAAGGTCAGTTGATAAGAGGGACGTACATTATGTTTTACCAAATGAAGAAAAAAATCCATACAAAGATTTATCATAATATTTATGATAGACATTTAATTAGGGGAAATAGGAAATCATTAAAGTAACAGGAGTGACTAATTTGTGACACTATAAATAAACTCTCCTTTTATGCATACATCATTAAAGAGTTGTCAGGTGGATTTTGAATCCTTCAAAATAACCTATCCTTGATGTCAAAATCTATACAAGAGAGGGGCAATTAAGCTCTCTTGCGAAACTGCACATGTAACAGAGGAATTACTCAAAATATTCGAAATGTTCAACGAGGAGAACGTCACAACTGAAAAAAACTCTGATGGTAACGGATAGTCATATTATGTAACGTGTTGGCAGAGACAAACAACCCCAACATGTTTGATACCAGTACCTGTAAACCAACTAGAAAGTGATTATGCATCCAGATACTTATTCAAGCATAAATTGCATCTAGTCTCTGGTGTAGTATTTTATTATAGCATCTCATCATCAGAGTCACATTAGCATTCGCAAAGTAGTCTCGTGTGCACCATAACCCAGCAATGAAAAAATTTGCACGAAATCCTCTCTCTCTCTCTCGTGTAGCAAGAATGGCGTAAAACTGTGGAAGGGAAATGCTCCGCCTGTGAATGCTTTTCTACGTCTTGGGTGCTGTTGATGATGCTGATGATGTGCAACATCTCTCACGGGTAGGTTTCCTTTACTGCCTGGCTAACAAATGTATATAGCTTTTACATTCTTGTTCTGTCGACTTGCTTAATTACAGTGAATAAATGAAGGGTGATGTGGTTAATAGGGTGGCTTTTTAACAACACACGGAGAAAACCAGAAAAGGGGAATAATTTCACGTACAAAAATCTAGAATGGATGGACTCGTATCATGGTGAAATGCAGTGGTTAGAGGAGAAGTTGCTACAAACACTATTTTTTTCACAATCAACCAGCCGCATCCACAAATTCGATGATATAGTGACACAAGGAGTGATGGAAACCTAAGGCACAATATGTGAACAGATTGGTAAGCATCACGTCGTATTCGAGACGTAGGCAATTTCCCATAATATTGCTATTATTACTTCGTCTCTGTGTGTGGTTTTCATAAAACTTACTCAACTACGTGTTCACCCTTTCATCTTGACTCTTTTCATCTCATCGCCTAATTGTATAACCTCCTCTTTTGATAAAACGTTTTGCTCACATAAAATCATGCTTGGTGAGAATATTATATATGCAAAAATATGCTTGAAAATTATGTTTCTCTGTATATAAAAAATCCCAACGAAATCATTCACAATATCGTATACTATTTATGCAGTAGTGCTTTTAGCTCATTTTCCCTGACAATAATTGAGCATAATAAAAGGTTTGAAAACGTCTCTATTAGGCAAACGAAGGCGTTCAAAAACACACAAGACGATAGGGAGGATTTCACTGGGATAATTATTTTTTACAGGGATGCAAGCATTAGCATTCATTTGCTCAGATAAATTGTAACATAGGGCAATCAGAGACCCTTGTAAATGTTCCTGATGATGATTACCCAACGCTTCTCTCTCAAAAAACAATCTCAACCCTGGGAGAGCTTGCAATATAGGAAAAAAGTATTTATCTTTGAAAACATAATGGATAGTTGTCCATCCAATTTTCTGCCAAAATTACAAGTGATATGCAAAACAACAAGAGTAATGGACTCAATGAGCCAGCAAAATCATGTACTACATGGGTTTATTCACCTAGAATAGGTAAAGGCGAAGCAACCGCGTGCAGCAAAACTATACAGCTAAAAACAAAAATGATTTAATGCAATGGTTTTCCTTGTCAAGGAATGGGCATTAGTGTTCATCTCAATAGTCTCGCAATCAAGTAAGTAGTCAGAAGAGATAACACAGAGGGAGAAATTCAAGAGAGTGAAGGAAGAAGACGTGAGTTTTTGCACTCTTTTCTCCTATCTTTATTACCCCTTCTTGTTGAAGCCATCATAATCAACATAAAGGATATACTTATATATACGAGTTTTATCTAATAACAACCTATACACATATATATGATACATATGTTTTAAAACACACACACAAAACATATTTATTTATTACTCATTATATTTATCCATGTATGTATATGAGTGATGAGGAGAACTTGTAAAATGCACAAGATGGTGACGATATCCAGCGCTTCTACATTGTTCACCTTGCCACCATTCAAGATCGCTGCCGCTCCTGATTCTAATGACGTTAAAAGGGAGAAGAAAAGTGGTATTGCTGTCCTCATAATGTTCCATATCTCTTCACGGTGATTACGAAAGATGAGCAAATGAAGGGTAAGGTGGCTGAAAATATTTTTAAAAAAATCATGAAGATGCATCTGCATATTATTATCTGTATGCAATATGTACCCTGTTCCTACTCATACTTTATAAATAATAGGATAAAGATGATCAACAGCACCAGCATATGAAAAAGTTGCAGTGCAGTAGTAAGTTTTAAAATATATATATATATGCACTACAAAAAAATCATCCCTCACGCAGAGGAAGTCACAACAACTTATTTACTCATGAAAGACACACACACAAAATCAACCATGGAGTTATAATTCAGCATCATATATGCATAGCTGCTAACTAGATAGGTAAAAGCAGGTAGAAAAGGCGAAAAGGTAGACTGCCAAGAAGCCACAGGTGAGTCAAAGGGAAAAAACTAACTAGGCATAAAGTAAAGCTCATTTAGCCATGGATTTTCAAGTCAAACGGACGGAACTTATTCAGCAAGGAAGATGATGATGTAGGATCATTGCTGTTGCTGCTGTGTGTGTGTTTAAAATTGATGTTGTTTGGGATCATCTTTTCTTCGTTATTGTTATTATGATATGTTGTTGTTCCTTCCCTGCTGGCAATATAATAAAGTTCTAATTTTATAAAGTCATTGGAGAAAGATGTGAGTTGTTAAAAGGTTGAAAATATACTGGAGCTGTCTGTCGACTCCTCCTATTGTTAGTTTTTTATGTCTGAGGCATGGGCCATCATGGTGGTCCTTCCTTACTACCTTTTTTTGCCTAACTACCAAAAGCTCAGCAGAGGAAAGTATATATATATGCATTTCAACGACGTGATCTTGTACAAGAGGTCCGATTATTCATAAGATTTTCGTTTCTTGTTAACCCACTTTTTTTTTTAAAAAAAAGAGGGTGATTATGCTTCTGCTGCTGTTTTTGTTATTGCTGAGGATTTACTCAATATTACTTATTGCTTACTTAATATTTTTCCCTGGATATAAGGCTTCCTCTCCAGGGTATCCATGCAAGATTTTATTCAGAATGTGGTGGAGTGTGTGTGTGTGTGTGTGTGCTTAGCTGTATGTATATTTTATGCTGCTGTTGCGTTACTCTTCCTGTCAAAATATGAGAGAAAGAATTTAGCCGTGTGGTTTGACTGACTGAAGGCCAATTCTCATTACTGCATGCTGTTTTGAGGCTCTTCTTGAAAATCTTGAATTTTTCAGGAAAACGACTTACACTCTTACACACGTCCTGCATTTTCTGCTATATATGTCTCATCCCAAGATGATATATCAACTACGAGTATTTCCCTTCTTACGTTTTGGATACACCCAGAGCTTGCCTGTGTGTGTCTCCGTTTGATGATGATGGTGAGTTAAACTGACTGGGATGAGGTGAGTGAATGCGTGGAGTCCTCACACAGTTCGTGAAAAAATACTAGGGCCATATGGAGGCATAAAAATCAAGTTGATTACAGTTCTTAATTCAAGACTAGATGATTATAGGTGTTGATTTTCGTGGGCACACCTCTTCACCTGAAATATCCGTGCTAGAACTAGCTGGGGGAGCGAAGAAAACATATTATCTACTTGCCTTGTTAAAACTATAAAGTGAAGCTCATCTGCTCTTTTGCTAACGATATACACTTTTTCTTTTAAAAAAATACATTATATCATCTTCCTTCGTCCCAACAACATTTTTTCCAATTTCTCAACTCGTCCTTTGTCTCAATGTGTGTTTTCTTGATAGATTAATACTCCATTCTGTTAGTTTTGAACGAGTTCTTTAGTACCCTACTTATTAGCTCATGGTCGACTTGAGAGAAAAACATACACTACGGTCGATGAACGAAAGGATGGATGAAATTTTTCCCATTTTAGAGAGCGAGAGGATTTTTTTCTCTGTATTTTCACTACGCAATATTGTATTATGCACTTGAGTCAAATATGAACCACCATTAAAAGAAGTATGTGATGTATAAGATTCCCAAAAATATCTTTACTCAACTCAACTCATCATCACCACCAGCAGTTCGTCATTATTATTATGACGACAGTAGTTATTACCTAAGTGCCTAGTGCGTAAACCGTTTAACAGTTTCACTAATCTTGGAACCTCTCTTTTCTTCCCCAGCAGGAAGATTATCGTCATTCAAAAGAGTATTTTTTAACTGCCCTGATACACCAGGGGAAAAATATAATGTCTTGAACAGTCATTCTCCCTCTCTTGCTCGAGTCAGTGTGTGTATATTGTTTTGAATGTAATAACAAGTGGAAATGCAAACAACGGGATGAGCGGATACTCTAGTTAGGTTGTTAAACCATTTTATGTGTATATTTATCAACGAGATCCGAATGAAACGTCTAGTTAGCTCTACAAACTTCACTCACTTGCTGACTTGATGGTTACCATGTAGACGAGTATATTGTTGGTATAACAAGGTCTTGATGATTAAACAGTACTTTCTGCATACTTCTCACGTACCACTCATTACTTCTTTTACGAAACTAGGCTGGACAGCCGGAGGATTTTATTATCATGCCTGTATTCCACATCCACACACGATGAAAATTTTTCCTACCTGCCTCCAAGTGAGAAAAACTCATTGAACCTGGCTGAAAGAAGCTATTCTTTGGGTGGTTATCATCCCTTGCTTTTGGCAGGAAGACAAAACCCTCTGTAAAATGGATGGATGGGCAGAGACGTGAGGATGATTATACATGAAAAGTTGAAGCACTCTCACTAAATAAACGTATTTTATGCAAAGGGATATAAGTGAGTAGGAGCAACAGGGATGGGTATACACTCGGAAGATTCTTTTTTCTCTGAAAATGAATCAGCTAATGTTACAGTAACACCAAAAGTTTTATGTTGGTGTTGCTGTGGGTTCTAGTGATTTCCAAACACTTTTTATTTACCCAAAGAGGAGAAGATGAGTGCCATGATGAGATGAAGATGATAATTATCTTCATCAACGTTATGATTTCAATGAAGGAGTTGAACAAAAAGGTAAATATCAGGTACAACCTCCATCATCTCGGGTTGACTAGCTTGGTGGCTTCTGGTGTAATTTTTTATGATGATTATGAGAGCTGAGATGACGAAGATTGCATTAAGGGAACGCATTCTTGAATACAAATGCTCTTCATCCACTTTACGGGAGGTTTAATTTTTTCAGGAGGAATGTCCAATTTCTTGTGAGGTTGGGAATGAGACCTACCTTCAAGCTATGATTAATGGGTAGTCAATTTATAGCCAAAAGGATAAATTTATTGGATCATCCTGATACAATCATACAGTTCCTGGCTGTACCTCTCTCTCTCGAGTTTTTTCTTCTTGATATCAGCTCATAAAACGATTTACGATCGTTTGCATGCTGGACACTTGACGGAGAGCAAGAAATTAAGTACTAATTTTATGGATGGTAATATTAATTCTACTCCTGATAAAAACTAATATTTATTTAACGAAAGTTAACCCCAACATGACTACCACTTTGGAAGTCACCAAGAGAGAGAGAGAGAGATTAGTCGTTATCATCTGGTGTACACATGTAGCATTCCTCGAGCGCATGTTTTCCCTCTATAATTTTAAAAACACACAGTGGAAAATTGATAGTCAATAAAAAGGCCAGATTCTGGAATGAATTAGATTCAAGTGTAATTTAACAAGTTAACCATGCTTTTTCACAATTGATGTGATTCACATAAAATTGTGTGGCAACTATATACATAACTACAATAGGCAATTTCAAATTGCCAAAGGTCCATCAAAAAATTCAATCGTATGAATTATCAGTTTTTGTCATGGGCTGCATGCTGTGGCATAATAAATCAAGGAAATTGTTGATTATTATAATAGCCCTGCATTTCCCAGCCATGGTTTACATGCACAATAAGTTTGTCGTGTTTCGAATGAGCATGTAAGGGCTCTTGACCAGTATTCCTACATAAATTTGAATGTAGCACTTTTCGTGAATTATTTACTTCCAAATGATTAAGCCTCAGTGAGCAAAACTAAAAGAAATACTTTAGTGACGTAGGAGTAAAGTATACCAAGGAAAAAAGGTAAGCACACGAGAAAGGATAATTCTTCTTTATCAAGGCTCATGACCCAAATCGTGGGGTACCTTAATATCAAGTAATTTTTGTCTCTCTTTTTTCTTCCTATAATTTTTGCCTGCAGAAAAAAAGAACTCAAGGAAGCATGACCACCTCCACCACCAAAAAGTGTAATCGCACCACATGCTCATCACACTGCTTTCCACTCAAACAAATCCTGACATTTTTGGACGGACCACCTGGCTTGGTCACTCACGATACGGTGATATGACGACGTATTGATGATATGGGTAAAGTAATATTATGCTTTTTCATTGTTCATACACGAGCTTTGAACGGAAATTCCCTGAATTCATCCAATATTACATTATTACGGGAGACTTGAGTTCGTAATCATGATCATTTTTTCTCTCTTTCTTTCTCCTCTTCGACCCAATGCCCATTATGAGTTTGTAATATACAAATACACATAAATGCATATAACACACAAAGGAGGAAAATCGTTATCCTTACATACAATAGCAAAGTTAGTCTGAGCTCACTTTCAATGACAATCCGATTATTCCAGTTATTACTCTTGTAGCGAAAATGATACTTGAAACGATGAGATCCTCCTGCACGTCGAGGAGAGGTACTTGTCAACCAAATCAGCATTCCCTGTTTTGGTAAACATGGGACATAAGTGCATAATTGAATTGACATAGGACAATACCTATTGTTTTCATCCTTCGTTGTCATCCTCCTCTCCCTTGTGTTTTCTCAACAATGTGATGTTTATCCATGAAGATTGGTGCATTCTTCATTTTTCCAAGTGGATATAACGATGAGAATATGATGATGACCACTGTAAGTGCTCCTGGAAGGGTTGGCCACGGCTCGTTTAACGGATTTCACTAAACATTTTACCTTTACCCTTAAAGGACCACATCCGCTGTGATTATAATGTCGCCAAGCGTTTCATTTTATGCGTGTGAGCTGACGGTGTCGTTGTTGTTCAAGGGATCAACGAAATATCAAAATGATACACCGACAAACAACTGACTGTGGTGAGTTATCCATTACATAACTAGCTTAAAATATAGTGCTTCCTTTATTTTAAAATTGCGCTCAGTTTGCTGACTCTCCCATTTACTTTATATCATGTCGTTAATTGTTTGGGTGGGATGTGGGACTACCGATGTGAACTTGAAGTATATTTCATGACACTCAAAGTTAATAGTCTCGTTGCACACAATGTTTATCCTAGACAAGGGATTTGATACGAGATAAACCACACATGCAAAAGCATAATCGTAGGAATGGATATGGTTGAAAATGGATAAATGAGGAAAACGGGTTTTATTTTTTACCCTTGGTCTACCTCCAAATTTCCCATTTCCCTTCTGCTTGCAAAATAACGTGTCAAAGGGAAAAGATTGGATGACATTTGGGGAAAATGCATCATGTCATGGTGATCCGTTGAGAAAATTTATTTTCTGTTTAGTGGGAGTTGAGAAATTGCTCTAAAGTTTGTTTAAGCTGCTTCAGCAATATGTCACAATAGCGTTGTTTTACAATTAGCATTTACCCATCTTTCCAGTCTATGATTACGCTTACTTGACAGCTAATCTTGTAGACTGACTTATGACCACCGCTGAGACCTGTTGTCACGCAAGGTTAGGGCGAAACTGAAGGGAAATTAGACTAGTTCCGTTGTGACTCTTGAAGCCTTTACCTATTTCGTTTGCAACTTTTTTTGGGCAAAATATGAAGGAAACTAGGAATGGGGCGAAGTGTAAATAATTTTTTGTGAGAACTGAGCATAAAGGAAATGAGACTTCCACCAAAATACCAATGACAATGAAAACCATGAGATTAAACACACGAACATGCTTATTACCCATTTACAGTAACAAGATGGGCTGAGTCGAGTAAATTGTTGTATTCATGCATATTTCATGCTCTCGTGATTTTCCTTACAATGGGAAACGGATTTTGAATCAGGGCCAGCGGTTCCACTTGGAAATTATTCCATGAAATAAAATGATTATTATTATTATGTTTTGTTGATTGGTGCATTACCTTCTATTACATATTATGTTGAGCTAAACCTGCTTCACAAAATGACGATGAGTGTTCGGAAACGGTTAGTTTTTATGCTATTTGCTCTCCTCACTATTTATCTGGAAAGTTATATATTCGGTAACTTTCCCATCATATCTGGAAATGCAAGATTTCATCATGCTCATCTTTAAATTCTCAACCATTATGGATAACAACTCAATACAAATGCCAGCGCAGAAAATGTCTCGCAATGCCCCTTCACACCTTCGCTTTTGGCCTTTGTCTCTATGAAACATTGTTGAGCAACTTTTCTATGTTAAAACTATTCTGTTTTGAAAGGACACAGGTGAAATGGAATCCATTGTGTAGTTTTAATCAACCTAACGAGAATATATACAGTAGTCAAATAAGGTGTATATGGAAATACACCATAGGCGTCGAATGACAATTTGGTAGCCTATATATGACGAAAGCATCCTCTATAAATTTTGTCTTTGTCATGTCACCATGTCACTCTTGTGAAACCTACACTGACAGCGAACAGCGGTGGCGGCGACTTATGAGAATTTTTTGTTTCGTGCAATGTTTGACTGCCCTTTCCATAACTCTTGTAGTGCCCATGATGCACATAAAGCTAGAATAATTTTAGGTTTTTACCGATTTTTTTTTCTTCCCAAGTCTCCGCCACTGGTTTCCAGGTTCCAAAGTAAAGGACCTACATGCAAGGAAAAAGTTAGTAGAAAAAGCCAGAATGAAAATGCGTGATACTTTTTCTTTTTTACCAACATGTGTGTAAAAGATGGATATTTGATGGGTTTGCATTGCATGTGTACGAAACAAAGGTAAGTTTGCGGTGAGCAATAATGCATGACATTACATCAGAACGGCCGACTCCCAGACATATAGACAACTCACATGTGTATGACATGCCATGATGGTCAAAAAATTGTCTTGGCTAAACAAGCAGCAAAGAGGAGGACGAGTATGGCTCGTTTTTACTAAACTCATTAAATTCTATTAGCACTGACAACGATGAACAAGGCTGGTTTACATACTTGCACATTCACAGATATATATAATAATATTCCACATTTGCCGACTGTGTGAATGTGTAGCGTGACCATTATGGAACAAGCTGTGGGTTGCTTGTGAACTCCAAAGGAATGCCTCGTCTAATCACTACACATACAAATGTCGGCACTCTCTACACACACACACACAAGTCAGCGTAATTTTATTTTTTTTTTTGGAGTAAACCTTATCTAACATAATTTTGCTACTGTAACGTATACAGTGTAGGTGGCAGGAAAAAATTGTACAGTAATTTGTCTCGTCGGTTTGATAATATGATGTGTTATCTGTGAAAAGGTAGAATTTTCGCAGTTGATAATTTGGTACTTCCTTTTCTACTTTAGAAAAGCAAAGTTTTTGACATGAAGTTTCCTGCGCCCTCATCATCATCCAGAGAGGTAATCACTATCAACCTATTCTGTAATTGGTGCGTCTTAGCTGCACCAAAATACATTTTATACCTTGCTACAAAACCAACAAAAAAGTGAAGGAGCGAGTAAGGGAGAGGAGGAGAAGAAGAAGAAAAGGGTGAAAAGTGAAACATGCATTGTGGCATGCTTACATATCCATACACTTATATTGTGTGTCCTGGAATCATGATGGATTTTTGACGCATGAGATTATTATTATAATTAAGACTGTTGAAACACACAAGACGAAGCTGGGCTTGCTCAAGCTATCCTGAGATTCTTTTTGAGAATCCTTTTTTCTTTATTGAATGGGGAAAAGGGAATGAGTGCACTTACTTTACACATCCTTAAACGGGTTATGCTTTGTATAGGGAATATGATGAAGGTTGAATGAAAATTCTTTGCTCGGATTTTTTTACTACTGTTAGGTAATAACTAGTATAGACTTTTTTTCTTGGTTTTTTTCTGTCATGGTGTATTACACAATAAACATACACACCTATATGTGCACGCATGTAGTTATAGAAAAACGGTGTGAATTGCGTATTTGCTGAGAGCACAAAATTAACTGGATGTAATTCGTACATGATGATACAAGAGTTGAATATAATTTTCCGTTTCCACCACCTGACTATTGTTGTATTACAAGGATGCAACGCATTTCATACATTGCTAATTGCTACCTTCCGTAGTGCCAATTTTGACTTGAATTAGAGCAGTCTTCTTAAAAGTCTGAGTGCTTTTTCATTTGTATATAATGACATGTTAACTAGACTTCCAGGAGGATTTTTTAAATGTCTCGTAGATGCAGCGACAAGTTTTTTTATAGCTCGATGATACTGTTATTCATCAATGATGCTAATTTTCATAGAAAACGGAAAAAATATGAGAATAGAATGAATATTCAGTAGATCTAATTGACTAGTATTTATTTCAACTTCCATTCATACTAATGATGAAATAGAAGTCTACATGAATGAAAAATAATACTGCGGTTTTTACTTACCCATTGCTCGTTCCATCCTCACAATGCCTTTCACTTGAATATACTGTACTGTTATGATTGATATGACTACGGGATTTATTTTTGCTGCGTAATATGAGAAAAGTTTAGAGAGCTTCATACAAATAGATAGATATATGTATATCTACATATAATGACACAAAATAAAGGACAATGATCTTTATAGCAGATGCCTTTCTTCAATAATAATAATACCAATCGTGGATTCCAACCTTTATGAACTTAAACTTTACAGGAATTACTAGCTGGTTTGGTTGATTATAAGAAAAGTGACGGTTCACTCATTCATTCTGTTTTATTCAACAAGAACAAATCCCATACAGTAGTATACATGATTGAGAATTACATTCACAAGATTCACTCACATTGCATTACTCATCCTTATCGTAAGTCTGTCTGCAACTCTGATAATTTCTTGAGTTAACCCACCACCTCTGGAAATCCAAGTGTGTGCATCGTATAGAGTTACACATTTCATTGAGATTGAAAACTTTTCAGATTCTTCGTTCCCATCTTTTTCGCTTGAAGGAAAAACACACAAGGATGGGTGGATAGCTATCATCGAAATTTCACCTGGTTCCTTTTATTTCTGCTCATCCTTTTTCCACACTCTTGTATTTATCATGAGCAGTCATCATTGTTATCACCATCAGCAGCATGTTGAGAGCATGTGAAATGCAGCATGCAACTATAGCAGTCCACTGTGTACTTGATCAAGTCTTTTAGTTGAGCTCAGACAATAAATGACAACTGAAAAGGATGAGGCTAGCAAGAAAATTATTTGCATTTTAAACAAGACACCAGTGGAATAGCACAAGAGCGGCTTGTACACAAAGGCATATCTATCTCATCCAACAGCTCTTCTACCAGAATTATATTTTATCTTGGTGGGAGAAAGAAAAAAGTAGACTAAACCGTGATCATATTTCAGTTTTTAGACTATTCATCACCAGTCACGAGTGTCATCGTATACGACCTAGATAACAATACAAGTGGAGTAACAATGTCCTAAAGTATGTGTAAACTCGATTGTTTTTTTTCTTCTTCTGTATCCTGATATCTTTCTTGGAAATAAATTTCTCAAGTCTCTCCATTGAAAAGGACGTGCTGATTGTGTGGATTATATTCACACCAGACAAAAAAATTCTCTACCTCAACACTCCCAATCTTGATGATACATGGAAATCCAGGAAATGTCTAAAAAGATTCTCTCATTTTGGCCCAAGGTAGCATACTCTGTGAGTTGCAAACAAGATACTAAAGATTTTGTGCTTTTGCTAAAGCAACTAAATTGACAGTGATGATCCCCATTATCCAACCTAACATTTGATGAAGTGGGATTACTTGTTCGTTTTAGGGAGACTCGTAAAATGATACTCGTTTATGAAATTATGAAGAAAAACAAAGTTTTTTTAATCCATTTCTTGGTTCAAGTCAATTCGACAGATGCTCTAAAGCTCATACTCTCTCCACCTACTTGAGAAGGGTATTACATTGCGTGCTTGCTCATCTCCTCCATTCATGAAACATGTTGACAGGCGGATATATTTTTTACGAGATGAAGTTACCTGCCTGTGCATAAATTACTCGTAATAACTGTCTGTTTCCTAACCCTGAAAATTTAGATAATTTTCAACAAAAAACTTTTTGTTTAAATAATTAAATCATTGTTGAAAGCAGTGATGCACCAAGATGGGAAATTTGGAGCATGATGATGACTAATCCACACAAGCATTATACTTGGTTGTCTCCGTTTTTATATGCATAATATATTTAGGCATAGGTAATTTGACGTATATACAAGGATTAAATATGTAGAGTTCAGGGCTACACGTCTATCATTGCTATCAAAAATTTGCAATCATTCCCCTTGCATGCATTCACTAGCTCAATTATCCTTATTAGGTTTATAATTGGCAGAAAAGATCAGAAGTTGGAACAATGAGCTACCGTTTAGTTATTTACAAACGTTGACACAAAGGATGACTTTTTGCTTTCTGCTGTCCTGTTAAAGTTACTAACAAGGGAGCACTCTTGACCATTGCTGTCTGTCAAAATAGGCAATCACTTACTGCGTAAAAACAGCACGCCTATAGTTACATTTGAAATTATATAGTGCACCACTACCACTCCTGCCGCCACTATCTACATACTCTCTGCTTCCAAGTGACCACAACAAAAGTCCAACCTCTTTTGTCATTCTATCTGTCGACCACGTCACATTGACCGCAGCCGGTGTTCTATGATATACACTGTGAATAGTTAAAATGCTACGCAAGGGAATCAAAAAGCGAGTGTCCATTGTCTCGCGATAATCAAGTTGGATGGAGCAGCTGAGGAAAAAACATAGTAAATATATATATAGTCACGGGAAAAAGATGAGCAGACAGGCGGAACAAAGGAGGACAGTGAGTGAAGTAGCGGCAGGAAGAAAAAGAGCATATCTAAATGAAATTGCTTTCGTAATCAATTATTTATATCCTTGGTCTTCTCAATCGGTCAGTAGTCATGGTCAGTATGAAAGCGAGCTTTTCTCCTGGAGTGGACATCAAGGCAGATTAGATGGAAACGGGGACGGGGAACAAGGAGAAAAAAACCCTATCATTACCGGAAAAGATATTCTATACTGCCGAGGTGATTCTAAACTAAACTCCTTTTTCCCAGCTTGATACACAGCAATCAACTCTCAAAATAACGGATTTACGTATATTTGTTTCTTTTTAACGGATAGGAGGGGAAAATCCGAATTACTTTATCGATCCTTTAATACAAGTTGGCGTAAACTAGCTCGTAAGGAAAACATCACTTGAAACGGCTTACTGTCCACCCACCCACACATTCCTTTTCTTTGAAAATAATACTCATTGTTGAGTATTATTACCGAATGATGAATAGATATTGGGAAGAAATGATGCTTGACCTAGGCCCAAAAGATGATAAAGGTGTTTATGAATAAAGGGCTGCATGCCAAGCTCATTGTTAAGCTACCTTTGAAAAGCAGAGTGGTGATCATCACTGTATTCTGAAACGTGTCCGCCTGCTTCTCAAACTCGGCTACACACTTCCATTGAAATGTATCCATACAACTACTGACCAAGTGCACAACCCATAAAACAAAATATATAAAAAGCTTTTGTTGTCGAGAAGAGAATAAAATTAGATATAATGAGCATTTGAGTACCCTTAGATCCGGTCACTTTCAACTGAATGACCACCATAACGAATTGAAATGTAAACAAAAGGGTGCTTCCACCAAAGATGTCATTGGAAAGGGAGAAAAAGACATGGTGATATGTGAAAGTAAACAATCTAGTTTATAGGAAAAACATATACCTATCCCGACCCTCACTTATTGTGAGTGGCTCGCTTTATTTTCTCTCAATTATATTCTCTTCTCTTGGCTCCCACTCTTCGCCCGTCTACCCGTGTACAGTCAGCCGTGTAAAGTCTTTCTCTTTTTTCATCTTGTTTAAAACTCACAGAGTGAATGTGCGGGCTTGTAAAGCTTCGCCTTTCCTTCATTAAACCACCACCATATATTTGCTTTCAATTTATTTCCACGATGGAAACTTGGACGTCATCCTTAGAGGAGTGGTAGGGTTTGCGGGTTTTATTATGAAAACGTTCCTACGTGTGACATTTTTTACCTTAAGCGCGAGGGATTAAGCTGTCAAAAATCCCTTATAAGGTTTGTGTTTGTTAGCACACATAATTATACTAGACTACTTTCTATATCCTTCATTACAACTCTAGAAGAGAGCATTCTTCCAAGAGAAGAGACAATCAGAGAGTATTGCAATTCCATCTGAGACGCAACTCGTTACAAGAGCGAGGAAGGAGAAAATTACAAGGAAACCAAACTTTTCATCAGTAAGACAGACATACTCGTCTCACTACAAGTGTGGCGATGATCTGTTACAGGGATTCGCATTATGTGAACCGGAAAGAGCATTGAGTAAATATGGTTGATTATAATGGTAGTTGTGAGTGGTGCTTCATATATTTGGAAAAAATGTACCTTTATAAAGGTACATGTTAAGAAAGCTTTTTCCCCTCTAGATCTCATATCACGCTGTTTTCGTAAGAGAAAATGTTGAAATGTGGTCCAGCTCGGGGTTCACTAGGTTTACTTACTTTTTTGGTAGGAAATGTTTGCTTAGATAAGATATCCTTCAAATGAACCACATCCTTTATTCCCTACCGTTACAGGGAATTTTTTCTCTCGAGACGTTCACTCACATCATGAAGATCCCCCTATAACCCTGCAAAGTGGATAGCTGGGAGTGAACAACGGAGAAAAAAAAGTGTGCCGAATAGAGTGACATGAGACAAGAGGGATTTTTTGTCCTCCTTTTATATTTCTCTTGTTTGCCCATGCTGTTGTTATCGGTCTGTTGGTCGTTTCCATTTTTACCCACTTGCTTTTCGGGAGAAAAAGGAAATGCTAATAATAAGAGGTTTGTGTGTGTGGGTCCTTGTGTCGTCCTGGTGAAAAGAGGAGTTTTTATATAAATTCTAGTTGGCATCTAGTGTACAACTGTTTATTTTCCTATCTGTGTACATACTTCAAACCTATTGTTGATTTACCCTGTTACATGTTCTCTTACGACTGTGTCCGTTTCCCTATCACAGTTTTTCTTTGGTTGTCCTCTTATTTCCTGGCATCTTTGGTACAAAGGTTTTTGCTTTGCTCTCTTTCTCTCAAATAGATATTTCGGAGTTGGGCTCCTTTTGAAGTAGTATCTATCGGTGGGTGCACATAAACGTAATAATTGGATGAGAGAATGTCTCCAGAATTAAGCTGGTAACTTTGCAAAAAAACGATATCAAATGGTCTTCAAGCTGCGACGTAAGCTGAGATAAGTTTGTACAGTCGGGGATATTTAGGGACATGATAGGTAGCAATAGGTGAATCGTGAATCTCTATTGTATGTACAATGAGGGTTGAAAGGAAATGTAAACTTATATACATCACGGGCAACTTGATATGAGGGGTTTTAACAAAAAACAATATTATATCGGAGGACATGACTAGAATAAGACTGTTCATTTCTTGTTTTCTGTTTATAACAGTAAACTGTCAGTTACAAAGATTTTTGGGGAGGAAATGTGCACAGATAGAGAGGATCGGCAAAACATCTTATGATTAAGTTTAGGAAATAAGTAGGGTAAGAGTGGGTGACCCTTGAATGGGTAATCGTATTAGTGGATATTTGCTGACTGTCATAGAAGACGAGAAGGGGAAATGGACAACATTGTAAAAAGGGCTACACGACCCATTAATTGTTTAAATGTTTGCACATGTATTAGGTTCATAGGTGAGTTAAAAAAAACAAGTGCAGATTCACTTTGTCGGCAGGATCCTTCAAAGGATACACATTTTTTCCATTATTTTTCCCTTTTCTGCTATCCCAATTAAGGTTAAATGATTTACAGGGGCAAAAGCGAAATAGCAAGTTCTATTTTTAAAAATGTTTCCGTTTGATTTCTCAATTAAAAAAGTTTGTTACTAAAATAGAAAATGTAGAAAAGTTTACAAGAAAATCAAAGTTTTTAAAAAAAAAATCACGCTTCCAAATTTTATTTTATAGGCAACTTGGAATGGATTTTGAATTTATATTATAACCATTGATGTTTTCCTGCGAAACAAATTTACTGACCGTCGTCAGTCCTAAAGGAAAATAATGAGCATTGGAATGCAAAGTTGAAAGAGATTGGGATCGCGTGAATCGTTGAAAAAGTGATTTCGAGATAGTAATAGGAAAACTTTTTGACTCCGTATCAAGCTTTCTTCCCTACGACATAGGAAATAATTTACTCCCCCTCTTTTCACATTGCACTACTTTGGTAAAGTACAGCTCATCTGCATATGCATTCAATTTACTTGTCAAGTCACAATTCGAGGGAAGGAATGGAGCATGGTTGCATCATTAGCGAACAGGAAGGAAGACACACACGAACGAATTGCCACAAGTTGTGTCACGGGTTTAGTGGCGGATCACTTTTCCCCTCTACAAAAATGGTATTGCGTTGGCTAAAGTAAAAGTGCTTGCAATCTCACATGTTCCTAGAACATCACTGCAATATCCTTTTGAACTCTACTAATAATGTAAATATATTTAGATTGATTACTTCACCCATCTCGTTTTATTTAAACACCTAAACTGCTCATTTCAATGGAGACTGAGTGCTTTGAATTATTCCTGACTGTTAAACTTATTAACCCGTGAACATCCTCCGTTATTAAATTCTCTTGATTTTTGAGAACATGCCAGGTTGTTTTATGGTTATGAAATCTACCTTTTGTACAATTCACTTTTATGCCCACGTGATGGTGCATTGTAAAATACTTTTATAAAAATGGTTGCCTGAGGTCATTGCAAATTGCAATAATGGTGCATACTTGTTTTCAAAGCTGTGTGCCAAGAGTAAATGATGTACTTTGATAATATAATAGTATTATTGAGGGAAAGCGAATATTTATATAGAAATAACGACGGTAAAAATTTACAATTGTAAATGCAGTTTTGAACCATATCCAACTCTCTATCGTAACCACATTCTCTTAATTTCAAAAAGGGTACAAGGCATGTCAACAATTTAAAAATAAAGTGGTGAATATGGCACAAATTTTTGCACTTCATACAACCATTAGCTGCAACACAACGAGTTGAAAAGAAATCTTGAATATGGTCATTATTCAATGACTGCGTAACCATTATGCTAATGCCAACACAAGCTTTACCGGAAACAACAGTCACCCGTCACGAGAGTTACACATTAGGTATTCCTTTTCACTTTATTCTATCATTTTTCACAAAAGCTTTGCCAGTGATAAAAATCACTTGTCGTTATTTTTTTTGCCTGTACGCTCTTTAAAGGAAGAAAGCAATATTAATGATTTCGCATTGAGATTCATCTTCACCAGCGAAACGAATAAATGCTGTTTCGAGCAGCCGCCAGACTTGTGTGAAGCCATAGCACATTTAAATAAAGGAAGTAAAGAACATGGCTGGAAAGTGAATTGTGTGTCGGAATAAGGATTTGTACCAAATTTGTGAATGCACATGAACCCACAGTTGTACATGCATTTTACGGATTTTTTCTTCTCTCTCTCTCTCTTTTTTATGATTACATTGCGGAGCTTTTTTCCTCTCTTTTTGACTGTGAAAGCCGTAAAAGAAAACCTGACGCAGCAACAGTCACCCAAGTTGTTTTATTGGAAATGTAAAGTAAAAAGAAAAAAGGGTCGAATGAAACGGATGGAAATTGTGACTTGTGCAAAGTGGAGTACGTGGTAATGCATTCAATAAAGTTATAAAAACCTGCTACCAACCATGATGATACAAAGTATAAAAGTATGCAATTTAAACGAGTAATAGTGGCACAATGCATACAATACAATCTCCCATCAGCCTTTTCCTCACTTACTCACCCAAGCGAATCGCCGATGATGATGCGTACAAATAGAGGTATAATAAAAAGTCGGAGAGATCCATAAATAAAAACGTTTGGTGTTATGTTGTCCGTGGCATCATCACTACTTTGTCCATGTTATTTACCGAGGGAAATATTGTGCTCGCAGATGTATCTATTTCTCTTTCCAATTCTTTACTTTATTCAAACACAACGCATGCATCCTCTCCTCTGTGTGAGATCAAAGTTATCCTCATGAAAAAATGCTGGAGTGGTTGTCGGCCAAAAATCACCGCACATCATAACATCATCGAGGGTTGAAGGCCAAACGGTAGAAAGTCACTGGTGAATGATGATGTAACAGAAAGTGAGCAAGTTTCTTGGTAAAAGATAATACGGGGCTTTTGAGACTGCAATATGCACACTAGTCTTTGGCTTCACTATCACAAACACAAAAGGTGGCGATTAGCATAATGGATCGAAACTAATTGGAGACGCGTGCTGTGACTCCAGTCCCCTTTCCCGGTTCCAGTTGAAATGTGAATCTTGATGACAGTTTCTCCGGGAGTGTTTTCACTTGATGACCTCAAAAAAAATTATTCCCATAAAGTCACCCAAAGTTGAATACCACCAACAAAGTTTTCATTCTTGAAGGGACAAGAGAGCACTTTTCAATATATTGGAGTTTTTGGAGTAATGATCATGCTGACAAAAAACGGATAAATGTTTCGAATAAAAAAAGGAGTCACGTGATGAAGGGTAGAAGGGATGGTTGCTAAGTTGGCATTATCTATTTATATGTATTTTAGAAATGCACTCAACAAGCGCGTGTCCACCATCAATTTTCAACTTCCGGTTTTCTCGGAAAACACCAAAAACTCCGAAAAATCTTTTACAAAAAGACCACTCTCCATTCATGCTCATATAGTAGCTTACAATTTACTATTTTCAACCAAAATAAGCAAACTTCAGCTTCCTCGTTTCTCCCCTCTTGCTTCCCATCCAAATTTCTAGACCTTATTTCCCCATTTCACCACGGAAGTATCTGTATTTACGTGGGGCGACGGAGACACCAACGCCGACATGTATACCAGGATTCTACTTGTATATTTGTAGAGATGCTATATAGCAGATCAAGTTGCATTCTTAGTATTCTAAATGTTCAAGTGTAGCATTAGATAATTGCAACAGAAGTGATGCTGTCATTTCTCAAGTAAAACATGGCGTGGTGACGGCTCAAATGAAAGTATTTGCTTTTTGCATTTTTCCAGCGAGTCAACTCCTCATCATCTTTTTATTGCAATGCACTTAAGCTCAGCGGCTACCTACAATTAAAGCTTTCTAGTGATAGTCTTAATTATCAGAGAATCTCTGATAGTGTCGGTCATTACGACTTACGACATGATTTTAACCAACATCTTACAAGAGTTTTCTGGATTTTTATGACCAAAAATTATTGCCAGAGTTGCTCGACTCTTGACAGGATTTTCCTTTCAGCACGGTTTTATTTACTAGGGTGAAGCTATCAGAAAGACTTTTTCCCGAGTTTTTATCTCTAAAGGCTCTTTTGGACAATTCTTTCTCTCCTGTAAAGATGTATCATGTAGACGGAGCATTCTCTCTCCCTCGCCATCATCCCTAGCCGGCGACTTCTCGACCATCAAACAAGAGGCGAAAGATGTTTCCACCCGAAGCGGTGAGTAATGCACATCCTTTTACTCAGCTGCCGCACACTCACTCACCCACCGTGAAACCCTAACCATCCGAACTACTCGTATAAAGAGATACTTGCGTTGCGACACGCATCCCTATACAAGGTTGAGCTAACGACACGCGATCATGTTTTAAGGCAATAAAGGGTAGAAAGAGTAACTGTGGAGAAGAGTATCCTTATCATCATCCTATTTACAAGCTGGTAATAATCAACTTGTGTAACAAATCCGTAACAACTTTTTCTCAAAGTTTTGTTCTAAAGTCTAAAAAAAATCGAGTTTATCTTGCTTGGATTTTATGCTTCAGCCTGATCAAAAAATGTGTAGAAAAAAACGTTCCTTTTGGGAACATTGAGTGAGTGGAAGATGAAATAAAAATTCTAATTGAATGCTACCAGCATTGTTTAGCTTCCTTTGAAGACTGACCAAGTCATCTCAATGAAAAATTAGCGCTGTCATCAAAGACCTGCTCTTTGATTCAGGAATTCGTGTTTTTAAATGCATTACACGACATGTGCATTTCATGATGCATTGCGCTGGTCAATCAGGCGGTTTTCTTGTATTATTTTCCAACTCCAACGTGCACTCTCCATTTTCCCACTACATGTTCCCTGTATGTTTGTTTACGAAATGAAGGTAGAGAATGGCAAGTGAAGGGAATAGGTTGAGCACGTCTTGAAGTTTTGAGAGAGGCAGACAAGTAGCTAATTGTAAATATATTCACATTCAACGAAGACAGGAGAGGGCCTTCAAAAAAGTCTCCAGCCAGGCCAGACAGAGACGTTTTCCTCTTTACAAAAGTAATCAGATCACTTTTGATGCCTTACCGCAGCTCCTTCATGCTTTGCTTATTTACAAACAAACAACTTTAATTCACGTTCCGACGACTCCCAACTACAGTTCCGTTTCGCCGACACATACGAATGCCACCTCAGAGTGAAGCCAGCGCCAGGGAAGGGAATGATCAATAAAAATGACTAAAACATTATCTTGTATTAATTTTCTTAATTTATAATTCTCATTTGCTCCCAACATGAGTACACCATCAAACGGAAGCTATTCTAGTGACTGCGGGGTTTCTTTGCGCTTCATAGCGTCAGGGTTCTCATTTACAATCCGGAATGTTTGTGGAATTCTTTTCTACATAATGTGCTTTTTGCTCAAGTTTCTCATGGGTTTATATGAGAATATTATGTAAGCTTGTTGACTCGTGACATTTCTTCACATTAGCCAGACCAGCATGCCTAAGGGAAAATTTTGCTGTACACTTAAAAAACATTTTTTTAAATCAATTTTTGGAAATAAATGACAATTAAGTTATTACAAAAGAGTCTAAATTCAGGTTCTTGGTAGTTGGTTGAAACTGAAGGCAAAAAATTGCTATTTTCATTCAAAAAAGCAATACAAAAATCAACACGATAAATTAAACATATTGCATTTTCCATTTTCACGAATTTCCATAATTCTGCAATTAAGTTCATTACGATGGCATTGAGCACGAGGGAAATTTAGTTGAAATTTTTGCGAAAGAGCTATAACATCATATTACTCTTTCAGATTTATTTGTAGCTCAGGCGTTGACATTGGTGAATGTTTACATCGTCATGAGATTTTTATTCATTCTCATATTATTCTAATTTGCATAAAATAATCACACCAAGTGTTCCCGGTTTCCATGTCGTGGCACCTGCGTCAAAGATTTATAGCATGCATTTGTGAGTGCTCTCCGTGTAGAAAACGTGATACCTTTGAAATGGCAAATACAGCATATTATGCAATTAAACAAGGGAGTAGTTTTAATTGCAGCAATTCTCATTAAAATAATTCCACTCCTCATGATAATTTGGTTCAATCACGCATCTCCGCTCAAGCACAGCAAGGCCCTGTACAAAGGAATAGCTCATGACTTAATGTGAATTTAAATACAATCATGGATAAAGATCAGTGTTTTGGGAAGGTTTGCGGAGTTTTATCGTTTGAAAACAAGGGAATGAATTGGGTTCGGCAAGATTTTGCGTGGTATGGGGTCACCTTAACTGGAGAACAGGGTGGTCCTGCCTGTCTTGACACGGTCCGTGGTAGATAAGTTACCCTTGGTTTCGTGTTGCCACCCGAAAACCGACTGCTTCGACACGGAAATTTTTTCCCCTCTTCGCATTCCACACTTCATAACTACGATGTGCTCAAGCCTTTACGAAAATCATCAGCCAGCGGCCCACATTATTACGTGTTCATGCCTTAAAGAGAAAGGTCAAAAGTTGGACGGATGAGGAACCGGCTGACTGATGATCGAAGAGCATTATGTGCATTTTGAATTGGATTCTTTTTAGTAGACTACACGCAGTGCTAACTATAAGACTTTTGCTCCGCATTACTGCGTGCAAGGAAAATTAAAAATCTCGTATTACTCCTTTGTGGGCATGCATGTATGGATTATTACCTTTTGAGATTCACTCTTCTAGTGCAGTCCTCGTGATTTATCATCAAGGCGAAGGAGTTTCTTAAACTAACTGAGAACAAAATATGACTGGGCATTATTAATAGCAAACACGAGCGTTCGCAGCAAACAATCTTGAAAAACAAATAATGAGTAATATACATGGGAAGATGTGAACGTGCATATGGATTTTTATGTGAGCATGTTGAATAACTTCACTCTTCTGTCTTTCCCTTTCTAAATTAAATGGAGGAAAACACTTTGTATTGAGCTGTCTATTAACGAAGGATTTAGGCCTTTGGCTTCACTTTCATTACCATTTACCATCCCTTCCCTTCCTACAAACAGATCCATACAGGCTTCCTTTAATCTTTGAGGAGTTTGAGGTGGTGGGCGTTTTCCAATATGAAATCGATTTTTACGGGAGCTCCACTACCATATATGTGGTTGTGTGCTGGACGAGATTAAAATGTCAATTTTCCTGGGTGATCGTTAGAGACTAACAGGGAGGGTAGTGACCAAAAGCGGTAAACTTGTATTGGTCTTTGGTGAGGACTAAAGGTGTGCGTGGATAATAAACTCATTATGAGTTAATCACTTGCTGCAGCATCGATGCATTTCCAACCTCATAAATAAATAAAACATCTACAATGAAGCTTAATAAACGACTAGGAGGATTTAGACTGGACATGTCAAACTTTTTTTCTTCCAAGTTAAACCGCATGCAAAGTTGATTAGGAAGTTAAAAAGTTCTTGGCGTATTTTGCCAGGTTTCTTTATGAGGGTAGAAAAAACCAAGAGAAATTTACACTCGTGACTACAACGCCTAAATAATGAAGACATGAATTGTGTGTTGAATGTACATGTAGAGAAAAAAGGATAAAATATAGAGAGGTGAAGTTTTCATCGGAAAAATAAAAGTATATTTTATGTGATTACTGGGAAATACAACATTCATAAGGAAAAAAGGCCGAGCCCATATGCATGAATAAGTACTTATATATTTGTCAGCCTAGTCATTTCTTTTTTTCTTTCACCCTTTTTTCGCTCACTACTGCGGGTGCAGCACAATTTCTCCTCAACATTTTCACAGAGAGGAGCAAAGTGGGATATTGTGAAACCATCAATTTTCTTCAAGTATAAAAAAGAAACCAGCAACTTGGGGAAACCTTAATTATAAGTTATTTTGTTCCGTTCTAAAATATTTTATACACTGTCGAAAAGCGTTCGTTTCATCAGCTTGGGTTACACATATTTATTTTTTGATTATAACTTGCGGAACCATCAACAGTATAAAACTCACCTTGATATACATATTACTCAAATTTACGTGGTTGCTTTGGGTTTCCTTGAATCCGTGAGGGAATACAATGGACATTATTTGGATTTGCTCAGGCTATTTGGAAAATGTTTGTAGCAGTAGTCAACATTATCATCGTCATGTTCTTGATGTGTGGTTTTTCTCTGCTTCGCAATAAAATAATATTGTTCCGAGGAAAAACACCGGGTATACGCTTTGACTTGCATTAATTCCCTATAAAACTCATATAATCAGATATTCCAATGAGGAGGAAGGATTATTATTAACAAATATTAGGAACATTTTGTGTGTGTGTGCTCATATTCGAAAAGATGTAATAAGTAGTAATAGGCATGAAATATAATATGGCTCACACAGTCATTTACTTTTTCTTATTTAGTCCTTCCTATTGGTGGTCATATCAAAATTATCATCATCATCACATCCCCACCACCACCACCACACCACACCACAAACATCAGAGTAGAGAGAGAGAGAGCCGCAAAAGTTGGTAATATTATATACAGGATAGATTTGTAGCGGAGATAATGACAAAGCAGGAAAAGGAGAAGGAACAATTTCATAATATTATTATTATTATTATTATTTATCATGATTTTTCCTCGGCTATTATCATCAGCCGCTTTTCATTCGCTGGTGAAACTATTTCTTGGATTGGCTAAGAGTTTCCCCACGTTCGAGTGCGTACTCTTAATGGCAACGAAGACGTTGAGTATATTATTACAACAAAAATTCCATTATCTTTCCTCCATCATAATGCTCCCATATAGCACGAGTAACTAGGGAAATGATACATGCACCAATGCTACAATATATATTGCAGACTCCAATTTCGCCTTCCGCTATTTCAACCATTTCCCAAATTATTCTTTAGGTAATAATTTATTAACTTAACGAAGGCGCAGTCTATAAGCTTAAAACTCTTCTACTCAAGCTCACGTTTTTATCCCTGGCGTTCATGCAAGCAATAAAGAAAAAGGAGGAAAAAATGTACTATAGATGAAAATCGTGAATATAGTAGCGATATGGAAATGCACATAATGTCCCAAAGATATGAAGTGTCAGTTAGCAAGCAATAAAAGGAAAACGTGAGAGAGTAAGCAAAAATAATAAATAAACACACGGTTTCGTTCCTCAGCTTTATTTACAACGACCATTCATAATTGGGAACTGTCCAAGAATATCATATTACCGTTTCCCCCCTGTATTATTATTATATCCATTGACCTCATCCTACGCTTTGTAGTGGATATATGAAATGATGATATGATGACGAGGAAGCTTTCAGCACTCGTCCTTTCGGATCCTCTTCCCTACCCGTTTTGGGTGTGTGTGTGGTAGTGAGTTTGGTGGTGGTAGAATGGGAGGAAAAAGGTAAGAAAAACGATGTTTGAATCTATGAGCTCTCTCTCTCTCTCACCATGTGTTTGCTTACTTCTGTCAAAGCAATTTTTGTGAGAGTTTTATTCAAACAAACCATTATTGTGTCGCAATAAATGGGCGTTTTGTGGCCTACGTTGTTATATAAAAATGGTAAATAAATATTCCATACATACATACAGAAGGAAGTGGAAGCCTTCATATTTGAATGACTGGAACCAAGAGACCATTTGAATTTGTCTGCTTGTAGCAAATAATAGATGAAAATAATAAAAGAAAATATTTTTGTTCTTCTATCATTATTCCCCACTTACTGTAAATTTTTACAAAAAAAGTATTTATGAAAGCAACAACAATCTCATGTTGAAAGGAATAAAAGAGAGAGAGAAATGGAGACTAAAAGGACAATTTATTTTTGAGTAAAAAAAATTCCTCTCCATGAGAAATGAGAAAATGCTACTGTTTTGTGAGAAACATGCGAGCAGAGCTTGCATGCATGAAAAATACTACAAAACTATTTTTTGTCAAACAACAGATTTCCTGTTGAAATCTGTAATTTTTTCATCATCATTTCATAAAAATCCTGGTTCCTTTTACAACTTACAAAGTAGAAATCCTACTTGTTTTTTCTTTGTCTGATTTTAGTCGACTATATTACATGTTCTCGCTAAAGCACTTTTTTTGTTTGTTGTCGGTTTGTGCGCTGTTGTTTTCTGTGCATGTATCATGATACGATGGGTGTTGATATTTCCCACATCAAATGCTTCATATGAGACTCTCGTCCTTACCTCCTTTTCATGTACCTATGCGCAAAGCCAGGCTCATTTTTGTTCTCCTGCTTTTCCAACTTCAACTTTTTTGGATATATATAATTTGTCCGTGACCGACACATGATTATGATATTATGCCTGCTACTGTGTGTGCTGTGATTCAGAGAGTTGAGGAGGGTGAGTGAGTGAGTAAAAAATTGTTTGGAGCTACAACAACTAGTGAGCAATGTATGCTTGAGCAGGTAGCAATCAGAGGAAAGAAAAATGTCACCTGGGCTGCTGTTTGTTGGAACCACCTTGTTTCCATATCAGCCCCACCAGAAGAAGGCGGAGGATCGTTTGTTATTATTATCGTCATTATCAGCATCACAATAACATCGAAACCTTATACATTCTACCTCTAATACTATATTCAATCTGCTATTACAAGCTCCTGTCACGATTATAGCAGCGTGTGTGTGTGTATTCACATTAAAGGTATTAACCCTTCACTTCTCAATATATATATATCTGAATATTATATAAATGTAGTCGACGAGTATCCAATCGAGCTAAGCGAGAGTGTGTTCATATAAGAAACTCCCCATGTTAGGAGTATTAAAAAATCCTTTTTTTATCACTCCATTCTGAATGTTTGGTCATTGTATTGTCGTTTTCGATTGATCTCGACGAGAAGATAATCATTGTTGAAAAGTTAGGAATTGTAAGTGATGAATATATCCTCCTTTTATTGATTTTATGCTTGGTAGAGATGTCATCATCATGATCAGTTTGTATTTGTAATGACAAACTGAGAACCATATTTTGGGTTTTGATAGGAAAGATTACAAATCCCACGTTGTCAGATCATCCTATACTTACCAAGTGGGACAAGTTTTCCGAAAGGGCGAAGAGAAAAGGGTTGAGGATCACGATTTTCTCGATACGCTGGCTAATATATAGCCCTAAACTCGAGTAAGCGTGATCATCCTTCTGATGTTGTTTGTTACCATTTTATTATCTCCTTAGTCAAAAGAGTATATGCATACAAGAGTAGGATCGCAGATGAAGGGGAAGCTGGCTCTTGGAATTGATAATCTTAAATAATAAATTACTCCTTATTTTGGGCTTTCTTCTTGTGGGACGCATCATTGTGTAATAGATAAATGGGTTGCACATCAAGTTGTTTGTCAAACATATAGTACATACAAGTTTTTAAAGGTAATAATGATGATGAAGGTGATATGGAGAGATACTCTCAGGGAGAAAATAAGAGTTTTTTTCCTTCAAGGAAGTAGGAGAGACGATATGTGCTGTGTTGGAGAAGAGAGCTGCCTCGAGAAAGATAAAAAGGGCTCCTTCGGGTTTAGCTTAATTTAAGGACCTACATGAGGACCATCACAGTGAGCAAACAAGTCAGCAAGGACGCCGGCAGCAAGAGTATCCCGTTACCCTTCCGCCTTTTCTACAACTTACTTTGCTTCTCGTCATCAGCCTATTAATATAGAAAAGGATGCCTATTTATCATGAGTGATCTCTGTTTAAAAAAGTAGCCATGCAGTTGCAGCCTAAATAATCTGTATGTATGAAGAGGAATAGACAATTTATCGTTTTCATAATAATAAGCCGCCCGTCTCCGTCCATCCTCTTAGGCTGTGTGAATACGATTTAAGGTTGGAAATCAAAGTAAACAAGTTGTAAAGGTATCGTCGCTTTCCATGGTGTTGGGTAAGGTTCTCTCACATTCAGTGTCTGAAGTCACCATACACATATGCATCTGAAGCTCTGAAAACTTGTGGCATTGCCATCTCATCATCATTATTATTACACTGGTTGGATAGTCTTGTAAAAGCAGAGAAGGAATAAAGATATTGCTGAAGGAGCGGAGCTGTGGTAGCATTTTCAAAATGACAAATATTAATGGCACTTTCATTTACGATGGTGAGGTATAATTTTTCACACAGTATCACGTTTCCAAATCTAAATTTCTCAATCAACTGAATGCACGCATCTTCTTGAAGATAAAAGGAGTCTGATCAAGTAGAAGAAAAGAACTTGTGTATATCTGTCTGTACATTTATTACTGAATGATGAATACATCCTACATACATGTTCAGCATGTTTAGTTAAGCTGAAACAAACAAGTTGCAAGCTTAAACATAAAGATATGCATTACAAATAGAGCTGTTAAAGGCTGGATTATTGTTTGCATGCATGAAAAAACAAGAGGATGATCATCCCCGATGATTTTTAACGAGAAAGAAGTGTCCCTGTCATCCTCATTGTATGTCTTTATTATTGCCGACACAGGGAGAGAGAGACGGGCAGCCAACTTTACATAAATCTATGCGCATACATTAGTGGCAAGGCGGACATGGAAAACAGACGAGAGCAATGACGATTAGATGAAAATGCTGAAAACTAAAACGACTTCTTTTTGACTTTTTCATCGTCTCGCTCAAGGTCCGCCTTATGTAACAATTTATTTTCGACCATCATCTTACCTATCATTAAAGCTGAGAGCGGAAAAACGACAAACCGGACGGAATCAGAGAGAGCTTGTTCTTTTCAAGAAATCGTTTATTGGGAAAATAGTGGACATTTTAACTTTGCGAATATTCATTTATTTTATACGACAATTGCACATATTGTAAAATTCTAGGAACACCAGAGGGAGCTGTGTGTGCAAGCTTTTTTTATCAAGATTTAAAGCTTGAGACAGACTGCAAACTGTTTTATGATTGAAGAAACGCAGTTGCTATCATCCCAATCTATTTCCAACAGAGTCCACACGTTCATCATGAGAATTGTAATGATTTAATCCTTACCCTCTTGATCATGGTCGGAGACACCAAATCATTCAAGAGGGGTTGATGCACAATCTAAATCTCCCGCATAAAGACAAGGCTGTTGATAACTATTAGTATTCCAAGAAGTCAATATTCATATGCCCTTTGTTCTTGTGATGATGATCAGCAGACGCTGCCGATGAGAAGGAGACTCTTGAGAAAAGGAAGGATATTACACCCTTGGAAAAAAAGATGTAACGTCCAGTGAATAAGTTTCTCATAAGAAAATCTGGCTGTGAGCGTAATAAAGAATAAACTGACTGAAGACTCACTGACTCCGGTCTTTCTGTCTGTGCGAGTGTATAAGTCTGTCAATTGACTTTTTATAGTCAAGACCTTAAGATCTCCGCTTAGGATTGGGTTATCAAAACTGCTGATGGATGTTTATGTGATAGATAATGATGATGACGATGAGAGTACTCACTCTGTATGAGGTTCATTCTATTTTTATTACTATTTATTATCGACGATACATCTCTCTTCCGTTGAGTAAAATCCGAATAGATAAATTGCCTCGAGATTATCAAAATATTGCATCAGGACGAGAAGCGACATATCTTTTCTTTGAATATTATTTTGAGCGTCAAAAGTTATTGGGATTTGGATATTTTTCCAACTTTGAAAATTTAAACAGAGGATTTAATTAAATGTTATATATTGTTTACAAAGAGTAGCCTTACAAGTTTTAAAAAGCTAAGGTGAGATGTTTTGGCTGAAATTTAAGCATAAAACACCAGAAATATGTTTAAAATGCTTAAAGGATTTGGTGCTAACTTTTGTACAAAGTTAAAAAGTTTTGGATATTTGGGAGTACTTTTCCAATCCTGCAGAGTAATTTATGTCCTTTCATCAGTCGAGGTTTAATAGGTTAGAAAAAGGTTTACACTAAAAGTTTAGGCCAAGTTGTAACTACAAGTACATAAATTGAAGGAAGCATGCTTTCGAGTTTACCAATTCACAAAGAACAGTTTGACAATTAGGAGCACACACAAGAGGAAAGCGTTTTCCTAACAAGGAACATCATTTTTCCGTGTAGAACATATTGTTCGATCCATGTCCACCTCTCATTTACAAAACCTAAAAACCAATGTATACTCCCTCCGTAAGAGTTTTAACAAGGAGGAAAAGAAGGTATGATTGTGAGGCAGCACAAATTCATATATTTGTTTTAAAAATCGTTACTTTTGGGTAAAACACATGTCGCACTCATGTTTTCCAAAAAAAAGTTTACGACCATCCACGCAGTAATTTTATTGCCCACAGAGCTTCTAAAATAGGAACTGTCACCACGACTCAAGACCCCTATAAATATTAATGCTAGCAGGATGAGAGATGCCAAGTTGTTCGATAATCATTACCCTGTGAGAGCTCTACATTACGAGTTTCCAACTCTTGTATATTATTTCAAACTCATGTTTGTTATAAAGGTATTTCCTTTAGATTCCCAGTCTCATATTTTATCTAGAATGCGCACTGTCCACCTATAACCACATCAAATCTCTAGGACATCACTTTTTTTTCAAAAGACAAAGAAAAATTTATATTCGACACACATATCCCTTGAAATAGAAAAAAAGTTCATGAGAACCCATGTTGAATTTGGGTAGAGGAAGATCAGTAGTTGAAATTGCGAAGGAGTGGATGCCGTAGGAAACAAAAAAAATTGTGTAATGACTCTCCTCAAGTCCCATGACTTCAATGAACTCACTCATAGAACCTTTTCCCTTAAAGTCTGTAATTTTTTAAAACGTCTCAATAACATGTCACTGACATTTTTATTTTCAACAAGGTTGGAAATGAATCCACTAACAAATAATTGTCATTGGGTAAAAAAAATAATGTATTGGTACTCAAGTTGTTTATATGAGCTTGCAAGCTGATGTTGATCACCTTATCATATTAACTCGAAACAATTTTTCGGATGTTGTACTACCAAAAAGAAATATTTATACTGGGGAGATTTTTACGGTTTCCCTTGCTATCATTCCTGTTAACGAATCCCTGACCATCAATAACATAAAATGTAGTTATCCGATGACCCTGATGATGATCATTCGTGATAAATTATTCTTAGCGGTGGGTAACCATTTGGAGAAACTAATAATGTGATATTTCTAAACTGTTCACTGAAAGATGGTTATGTAATAAAAACAGGTAAAAAAATGAAGGTCCTTTAGAGCATTGCATTTATATATTTATCCTCGCATTTTCGATTTTTTTCCTTTACAGATAAATCTCTTGATGATGCTTCTGATCTCGTTAACTCTATAATTGAGCGCTGTTGCTTCATCCGTTAAAATATAAAGATGTGATGTATTTCATACAGTTAAAAATTTAATGAAGAGGATCATGATAGGAAGAAATAATTCAAAAGCTGGAATTTAAAAGACAGATTTTTATTTTCATTTGAGTTAGCGTAAGCAACTCAAGGGTAATTGACCTAAATGGAATACATGCTACTTATTATTATTTTATGAATGCTCTTATAGTCTATTCATTAGAATTGTATACAGTCCTGTAAAATTCCATATTTACTACTACGCCACAAATAGCACACAAAGAGGGATTTTCATTTTTTTGAAGGCAGATACAACCACGAAAATAACTTAAGCCGTTGAAAGGAATATGTAACAAGATATATGTAAAAAAAGGAATTAATATGTTTATTACTCTCTCAAGGTAATTAACTCTAGTTTACACGAAGAAAAAGTTGTTATTCAAGAAAATCAAACTAAATGAAAAAATACACATTTTATTTCCAGCAAATTGTGATACTTACAATTAGCATCAGTATAAATACTTTCATTTTATAGGATGATTTTTGAAAAAGTATCCAAAAGTACCTTCCTGTACTTTTTCTTTCCGATTCCGACCACTTTCACTATTTTGAAAAGGGGTAGATATCCGTTCCATGTATTGTATATAATTTTTCGTACGCTATTAAAAGTCTTTTATGTTGTTTTCCTCGCAAGAATTAACATTTCAGTTATCACACAAGTCACCATCCACATGTACTCATGATCTCACATAATCTTCATCACGAATGTGGTCCAATATAGTCGGTTCTTTTTAGCATCATGAGAATCTCTCCTTTCTGCCTGTCCATTTGCGTTCCGCTCACACCCAAATACGCTCACCCTAAATGATGAGCTGACATAAGTCTAGAAAACCATACAAGCATGTTGGCTTCAGCTCATTTTACCTCTTTATAAAATTTGAAGCCTACTTGCTTCACTTCTTTCTACCTACAATCATCCTACTAGATACGTCTGCCCTCGGATAATTTTCTGCGTGCTTGAATTCACAGGGATCACTCAGCATCATCATCATCACTTCAGTCCTCCGTGAAAAGTACGTAGATACGGGATGAAACAAGCTTCATTTGTGAACTGTAACGGCTTGCTCCACACAGCTTAGGATATCATACCTGTACCTTCAACAAAGACGAGTGTCACAGGGAAAGGGGAAACTGATGAGTAGAAGAGTGAGGGAGGTCCATTCTCTCGCTAAGTCTCAAGCGTTCAACAATGCTCTCATTTCGTTGAAACAAGTAGAAAGGGAGCGATGCCGCGACTACTTCTGTTTCCTTCGGTTTAAGACTGGATGATGATAATACGACAGGACGACCATGGCCAGCTTTTGTTAATTGGCTTACATGTCAACAAGACAAAAGATGTTCTTTATCATCTAACAAGTTGGAAAACATGCAATAAAACAGATGACACGCTAATGATACGCTAAAAACAATGAGAAGACTACCCATCTTCACTTTTTTTTAGTTGATGCCTTTTTTCCTCCTCCAGACATGCCTATCTTTCTCACAACCAATAGCCTTTTTGTCGGCATAATAGCTGTTGTCGAAATTTGGGATTTTCAAACTTTGGATAAAACGACACACTGTTTTTTTAAAAGCTCGTCAGACTTCCTGGACAATCTTTTTACGAAATTCCGCAGGATTGAGGATCATTTATCAACTTCCGTATTCAATCCATGAACTGTGTAAATTCCACAAATTGTCAATGTCGCCTGATTTGACATCAGTAAGCCAATGTGTGGTATAAAAGTTGCTCATAAAATTAATATTTCTGTATTGTAACTGTCCTCTTGATTCCTTTCGGAAGAATAAAAAAGTATTCCAAAAAAACTTGATGATTTCTATACCATACATGTTTTAGTTTTATGAACTTGTTGTTCCTAGCTGGCTAGTTTCAAGCCTTCCTGTTGTGAATCTCTGACAAGCTGTCCCATCCTTTTCATCTCACTTTGATTGTGCGTGCCGCAAAACCGGTGCTCATTTCTTCACATAAAGGGAAAAGAAAGGTATGAAATGTCCTGACTCATTTAGAGGAATAAAAATCAAGACGTTTTTTCTTCTTCTTTTCTCAACGCAAACTGCACTCTGCTCTTTTTTTACGTTATGAACAAAATGGTCATTCATTTCTACCAACTTACATGGTCTCTGGTGAAGCTTTGGATTTTATATGCTTTATACGTGTATCATAGGGAGCTCAAGGTGTATTCTATCTAATGTCTCATGGGGTGAGATGAGGTTGCCGATCCTTTGAGAAAAAATTGAGGAAAGTGCACTGGTTCTTGATTATATGAAGTATCACAGTCAAATTCAAATCCACTCTATTATGAGCACTTTACAACAATGTATTATGCGGTGTGAGAGCTGCTCCCTTTGAATCCTTTTGGATCTGTTGTGGTACAAATGAGGAGAGCAAACAGGGATTTTATTTGACTAGTCTTATTTTAGAATGGTAAATTACCACGATCATTTACAACGTCTAGTTTTTTTATATATATTTTTCTCGGAGAATATGATTACACGTACGATTATTGTTTACAGCTGCTATGTAAATAGATGGGGAAAAGCTTGATTTTTTTAAGAAAAAAGAGAAGAGAAATTATCTTCTCCTCTAATCACAACTTCATCATAAAAAAGAGCCGTTTCATTGAAACAAGAGGGAAAAACTTTTTGAGGGAATGAATATGAATATGAATAATTCCTCGTGACGGGGATGAGGAAGCGTTTCTCCGTCCATCTGTCATCACAGCAGAGAATAGAGTCATTAATTACTTGATTGCCAAAAATGAAGTTATTATGCATATTATAATGGTTTGAACCTATTATTAAACTGATGTGCGTGTGAAGCCCATTACAAAAAGTTGACTAACCACAAAGCATTTTAGTGGGACAAGTAGTAAAAAAATCTGTGGATTAAATGGTATTTATGGAAGACCCAACACAGGCACCATGCTAATTAGGGAAAGATTGTATGTTTTGTTGAATGCACCTTTTTGTTCCTCGTCGTTGTGCACTTTGGAAGAAAAGGAGAGGAAATAACGAAAGGTGAGGAGTATATTACGAACACATATTATTATCCCTTACTTTTATCATGATACACCGTCAGTCACAATCAAATATATTGTGTGATCAGTGTGAATAATTCACAAGCATGGAGGAAAGTCGTATGATAATGTGGTGCATCTCGTGTCATCATCATCTTTATCGTAATGATAAGTTATTAAAACTTCTTTAATTAATTTAAATAGCGTGTAGGTATCAAATCCTCCTTTCGCTCACTGCTCTTCCATCAAATGTCAAGAGATATTATCATCTACACAGTTTTCACTGACTTGTTGACACTTCTGACAGCTCAGACCGGATTGTCCTCGTGTTTGACGAATTTACATAATACCTATTGTTTTAGCGTCCACTCACGCTACCCTTGTGTAAAGTGAATGGTGAATGGACAGCTTAAAGAAGATGAGTGACTACACTTAATTGACATTCGGTCAACAATGAAGTTCATATTTGGTAAATAAAATTGATTACAAGTGCATACGTTGGGATACGTTGTGTGGATGCATCTGTTGTGAATTAGCTGTTGCACATCCTCCAAAGCTTTGTAAAACCATATCATTTATAACGATTACGATAGCATTTTTTGGCAACGGATTCTCCGTCAAGATTTCTGCATTCTCTTGCCATTCATCATCAAACAAACATTTTGGGGCGAAGAGATCCATTCTAGTACGTGATGGCGTGAGTAAGGCAGGCGTCGCAAAACTGACGCTTACGTCACATCCAAATGGAACGAAAATTATGTGGAAGTTGGCTGGACAAAAAATATGATAATCACACTCGAAAAATTGATTCTGGTTGTGGTGCCAAAAAACAATGAAAAGAATCCAGTTGGCGGGGAGGCAAATAAATACACTTGAAGAAAAGTAACTAGGGATTTGGATACAAGTTCAAGTAGAAAATTGCTTCTTGAGTAAACTTGAGATTCCACAAAATCGGACCTCCATGATTACTCTCTAGAAAAATACGAGTGTAATAATTGATTATAGGTTATAGAGAAAATAATAGTTGAGCAAACCTTCATTCAAACCTCGTTATCACTTATTCAACAAGGGTTGGTTTGGTTCGTCTCCTCTGAGCTGAACCAACGTGGTAGAATCTTATTACCAGGAAATCAATGAAACAATAACGTGTCTGCTTGGGTGTGTGTGTGTAAATAACTACAATATAAGGATAGGTAGGGTCAGTAGGCCTGGAGTGGAATGCCTACCGAGTTGTAAATGCCTTTTCGTTGAAGACGACCTGTACAAAAATATCGGTATGTGGACTTTGTAAATCATAAATGTAAATAATACAAAGTAAGGCAGCAATTATGTGAAATAATTGGTGATAAGTATTAGAGAACAAGATTTCATCTCACTCAAGCAGTTATATAGGTGGTGGTAACTGGGCTAGCAAAGAGCATCCTTCATGCCCTTCGATAAAATGTATTTTATTCAAATCAAATAATTTCATCTTTTGATTCACCAGCAGGAAAGAGGAGGGAGGACGGTGAAAAATGGCAAAATAAAAAAATGAATGGACACATGTCTACTTCGTGTATCATAGAATTAAGCACGTAACAATAAATTTGAGGCTGACAGCTGCTGCACAAGTGCAATTTATGGATTGAGCTTTGCCAAAAGGATAACTACTCCAAGGGGCACATGTGCTAGCCAAAAAATGAAAGTCAAGCTGGGTATTATTAATTTTATTGAGATTACATTTTAAGCGGTAGTCATGCTTGAGGTAATTTTCAAAATGCCTCATGGACTTGTATATTTTGTATTAATTGTTTTTCTTGTATTAATTGATTTGAAGAGTCGAATGCAAATCAACTAATTGGCTTACGATTAGTTTGAAAGTAGTTTTGTTTATGTAAACCAATTGATTTAATTGTGCTAATTGATTAAATAATTTATAAAGTAAAGCATGTAGTAAAGGAGCTGCTAACGATTTTCTGACAATACGAAATTCGCTCGGGAAAAGAGCGAATTTCCCTAACGCAGCACAGAAAATATGGAGGGGGCTGAGTACTCCGGTTTTTCAGAGATGGCTAGTGTTTTTTTTCCTATTTCATTTCTACTGCATGAAACTTGAAATCCAAAGGGATTTGAGGTATGAGTGGAAAGCAATTTCAATCAATTGTATTCTCCACAGCCAATGGAAAGTGACAGAGTGAAGTGATGCTTTACGATGTGAAGTTGATACTTTAGCTAAAACAGGTTGTGTATTTTTAAGCATTACGAACACTTTATAGAAAAAATGCAATATAGACAGGTAATAAATGGCAGTAGTATGAAAAAAATATAAAACGTTCTAGCTTAACTCCGTTCCCTGCAACCGATTACACGGGAATGGATGTTAATTTATTCTATAACAATCAATTTGCCCCCATTCGCCAATGTGGCCACAGTTTCCACTTATAATTCAAAGCAACACAGGGAGTGTAGCTGGAAGTGATAAAACATGCATGGAAGCGAAGCGTTGGAGGAAACCTGTATTCACAATCTGCATATTAAAATATACTAGCTGACACTTTTGATGGACAAGAAGCAGACACGGTAATGGAAATAAATATGACAGGGGGCAATACCGGATTAAGCAATCAAATCAAATAAGGAGCTTTCGCAGAGGTATATATATTATGAATGTTTATACTTATAAAAATGACAATACTCCACAGAAGTCGACTTCCAACATGATATCCATCCCTTATTAATAACACTGTCAAGATAGTATTGGAATGGAATAAATTTGTTTAAATGTGTGTACGTGGCCAAGACGTGAAATTACTTTTACGCTCTCCCACAAACCAACCATCAAGGGAAAGATATTCATAGGGACGTATTTCATCATCACGTTACCGTCGTCGACAACACTCATTCATGAGAGTCGTGTGTAGGATGCAATGGCTCCATAAACTTGTGAGCGAAAGCCCTTATTGTGTTCTCATCTAGTAGAAAGAGTCGGTTTTCTCTCGACATTTCAGTGTGCCCCAAAAGTCTTGAAGGAAGAAGAATATTATTATTATACCATTGACTCATTTCTAATTCAAGATGCATGTCAGGAGGGTAATAGAGGTTGCATGAATTGTCCATATTGTCCCCAATGATAGCAGTAATAATAATAATAACAGCAATACAGGCAATAATGATGGTTCTTGGGAATATATTTATGTACTTAATCAGTATTCCCATTGACTAAATAATAATATAAATTCGTGCATGAGTTCATGATTGCTTCTAATGCTTTCACATGAGACAGGGCAGAATGACCTCCATCCTGGAAATGTCAGAGTGAGAGGAAAACAATGACACACAACAGGAGCAGAAAATTTGATTGAATAAAATAATATGTCACAAGGAAGGAGTCGTTTTGTTGCATGCACGCAGGAAAAAAATAACTTTCAGGATTTCATGCTGTTCATCTCATCTGTCCAATGACATTGATATCACGAAATGCATTAACGAAATAATACTTAAAATAATTTCCTTCCCAACGTAATACACATTTCCCAAGCAGAAGTCGCTTTGTACAACTGCTCCTACTTGACAGTCTAATGATTTTCTGGTTTGTCGTGTGGTAAACATGAATATGTAGACATAATATACCGTCGTCCCATAATTCATAGGTGGTTGTGTACTTCCGAAAAGTAAAAATGCGTTTAAAAGGTATGATTGATCGGGTATAGTTGGGAAATTCTTGTCTGTCCTTTTCTTACTTACAAATTGGACAGGTAGCAATCCTCTACTACCGATCTACATATAAACGTCATTTCAAAATATTTCTGAATTAAGCATTAATAGAAATTTCGGGATTTTTAAAAATGTCCTTACATCCGAGTTTTCAACTATATAGGTATGTAAGAGTTTCCAGCCAAGGGTTATATTATAATTAGTAGTATTGAAAAGATTTCAGATTGACGATGAGTTTATTTTGAGTGGGATTTTGAAAAAAACTGAATGGAGGACACGATTTTCATATTAAAGAATCTCATTTACAGTTTGAAGAAATCATTAAGTTGTAATTGATTTCTTTACATTTTATTTGGAGCTCAGGAAACGAGCCTTTGAGCACAAAGCAATGTATAATGATATCAAAGTCACTTATAGAATCACAGATGGAATAAATTAGTTGTTTAATTAAGTAGCTGTAATCTGTACCGTGATATTTCACAGGGAGATCGTATTAGTAACATGTCAATTCTTAAATGATTGATGTGATATTGATTGTACTCTTCGAACACGCCACAACACGAAGGCATATGTTTCGAATGCCAAGGAATGCTTAGTATTTCATTTCGTGTGTACGATGTTGGTGGCTGTTACAAATACAAAGTGAAACTTATACACTATCCCTGTCGATGTCATAATATATATTTTGCTAGACGATTATACCTTGATATTAGGAGCATAATTCCACCCGTAATCAACTCGCCTCTTAATCATCCCCATTTTTGTTGCTCCCTCTTCGAAAAGACAACTCAGCAGTGGCTTCACGGAATCCTTAAGCGATAGAGTTGTAAATCAATCTAATCCATACTCACCTGTATGCTCGTGCTCACTGTACGTTTTCCATCCCTTTGCAAAGGGATGGATGATGCAAGTTCAATTTATAATTATTGAAAGTAGGCAGCAGGTAAAAGGCATAACTTTTAAGGAAAATACGTGTCACATGAAATCACGAAAAGATTGACTCAAGCCAAGTTTTAATATTTTTGCAATTTTCATTTACTCCTTGAGAGAATAGGATGAATATCTTTTTCTATAATATCTCTTTTTTAAATGGTATTTAGCTTGTACGTGTTCGTAGCTAATCACTGAGGAAGGAATCACATCTTCACGAGGACATCGATAACTTAAGATATTACAAGATGATACTACTACTCCTTTAAAATATTTTCTTATATTATGCTTCAGCTGCACTTATACACAACGCTGTAGTCCCAAAACACATATGGATTGAGTCAACACTCAAAATTCCAGAGACAGATTTATATTTCCAGTTTGCTCACCCGTATATTTCTGAATTATACAAAGTTCCATGTTTCCTTTAGTATATTTTCTGTTAATACTATATTATGCTATTTTTAAGCGACATGATTACAACTCCAGCATCTGTTCGACATCATGTCTTGTTAGCGAAGACCTTAAAATCCTAAATTCCATCCGTAATAGCACAAGCCGACCCCTTTCATGGGTTGTGTGAAGAAGCCTTTGACTATTTTTATATTAAAACTTCAACTACTCAAACCCTCCAACAATTAATAGTTTCCCAATAGTAGCAACATTTTTCCCATTAATTTTGGTGGTAATCGTTCAAGATTAGGACCACCACCAGACGACTACCCTATTCAAGTTTGGTTTATTTTGTGACTCACGTTGATGTTAAATTCGTTAGAAAATAGTTTTCAAAAAGGGATCCATCAGAAGAGGATATAATAACCATAAACCTGAAAATAATGAGAATAATAACTGTAATACGATATATTATCTCGTGGTTAAACTGTTAGTGGCCAAGTAGGTGGCTTCATTCATCGCGTAGCTTCACGTAGTCTGATAGATATCTGGTAAAATAAAATGGGAAGAGAAAGCAGTCATCCCATCCACTCCTATACTCAATGACGGGAGCCTTTAGCTTCAACTTTGAATGTCAGAATTACACGCATACTTCATTGGTGGTAAAAAAACGACGGAAACTGAAGGAATCCCTATTTATCTGATTATATCTTTAATGGTTTTCATATTTAAAGCAAAAACATCATTTAAATAATTAGCCTCTCCCAAATACGAAATGAGGGGGCGATTGGGGGTGTTCAAGCTGTCTAAGTTTGTATGCATAAATGTAAATGAATGTTCCAGCAAACTCTCATTCCCCATTAAGGATTTTTTTCAAGACAAACTCTCCTCACTTGAATTCTATTTTCCTCGTTTATGAAATTGCTATACACACTCTAAATTAAAATTGTTTCCTATTATCCCCTCTTATCATAAACGGCTCACTAGTCAAAGTAGGTAAGAAAATATAAAGGCGTGTACAAGCGATTCATTCACTAACCAGTCGGTAGCATTTTTTCTGTAATTTACTTCTCCTCTGCGTGAAAAACGATATGGTGATAATAAGCCGTCTTTTTCTAAACAAATTTTTTTCTTCATCTCATCTCTCTCTCTCTCTCTCTCTCTCTCTCTCGTCTTCACTTGTGTGAGGTTGAGCTTTGCTTGCATGCTTTTTGTCTAGTTGGGTGTCTAACTGGCCACCTGGTTTGCATTAGTCTACGGCTGTTGCTTGCTGCCTGATTACTAGTCATCATCATCATCGACTACAAGAGCAGTTTGTATTTATTGTATATGTGGGGGTAGATGCCATGCAGGCAAAGTAACAACCAAAACCAAATGTGTGTTTCGTGTGTGCCCAATCCGAGCGGAGAGATCTTTCGATAATTCACGCCTTAGCTGAGTTCTCTCGCTTTTAGCTGTGTTCACTCCCCAATAATAATAATCATAATAATGAACCTCGTGAATGCATGCAAGGAGCTAACGACGTTCGCATGGAAAAATCCCTCAACTTTTGAACATATGCCTGGTATGGGGACGTATATGGAAGTGACTTTTTTTGTAGAATGGAGGAAAAACGACTGAATTTTGTACTCCACATGAAATTACTATGTGGCGTTATTACTTCAGTGTTACGTATAGTTTAGATAGTATCGTTCTACCCTTTTGTGTAATTTTCCAGTGTAGAAATTTTCCGCTTTGTGGTCGCCATTTTCATTCATTAAATTATTTGGTAGGGTTTTTCTTCACAAGTACATTTCCCTATATTTTGTGAGAAGATGGTTAAATAATGTAATACGGTTCGATTTTTATTACTTCATTATTTCTGCATGAGTGTTGGGGCTGGTAAGGAGTTGAGGATTTGAATAAGTTACCGTATCCATACTGGATTTAAGAAAGGGATTGAGGTAAAAGTTGAAAATTTTACGTGCAATAAGGAAAAACACATGAGAGGATGAGTATGATGTGTGTAATTCTAGATAATAAAAAAAGTACACACATACGGACACATACACTTTATTAGGGGAAATACCAAAAGGGAAAATGGATGGAAGGAAATAAGTAGATTTGATGAAAGTAATGACATGATTGCCTATATAACTGTGTTTATTCATGGTCTAAGGAGGATTTTTTGTCTCCCTTACAATTCCTCCATAGTTTAGTTATTATTACGGATGATTCGGAAGTGATCACGACGATTATGATCAGCATGATGATACAAAGTCGTGGTCATGATGACTATGATGAAGATAATAATGATGAGGAGGAGAAAAAACGACGATGACGATGAGGATGAAGACGCCGTCATGCTAAAAGGGATCTCAAAAGTCAACGTCTTTATTGCCCTATCGCTTTCCCAACTGCTCATGTGGGTTAGTTAGTGGATTTTTAGCGATTTCACTATGTTTTTTTCCTGAGGACCGAACAACCCAGTGAATGACGACCACCATCGTATATCACTAATATACTAAGCACTTTACGTTGTACATTGAGAGTAAGCTCTCACTTCCATACACACACACATGTGTATATATAAAAACAGAAAATTACAAGCATGCACAAAGAAAATGGGTAAATTATACTATAAAGCGATATGATGACTGGATAAGAGCAAACATGCATCCACTTATTTACCAGTCATTTTAATCTTTCAGTGTTATTACTCATGTAATAGTATATGATAGAAATGGTTTGTTTTTGGGTGGTCTTTCCCTATTTAACATGACTGAGGAAGAAAGTTGAACACTACGAGAGAGAGAGAGTGTGTGCGTATGTTTTTATGCATACCTCTCTCTCTCCGTCTGTTATAGTCTCCATTTTGGAAATTAAGCGCATAACTTGTATGCAAAAGATGTGCTCGCTAGAGGAAAATCCTTTTCTCCATTTTGTTCCAACCATGTATGCATATTTATTATGGAGATATTATCCCACGAGAATCCTTCCTTGGGATTATTAACAAGGTTGGAGAATATAATAATCAAAATAACAAATATTGTGTAACTACCTTGGTATAAAGGAGTATGCATATGTGCTACTTACGAACGAACATTGGAGTATGACGTAAAGAATGTTTTAATAAAGTTGAAAAACAGCGTTTCCCTTTGAATTGAGTAAGATGTAAAGACTTGGAGCCATCCTGATGGGATTAGCCATCACGCAAATTTTCTCATCAACCTTCTTCACCCGCCTTCCCAATAATGGCATTATTATGTATGATATTTTGTTTTGACAAGTTTGAATCTCCTATGAATTGTATTATGCGGAAGCAGTTTTACTTTGACTATATATGAAAAGCGACTTGATATCTTCACGAGGAAAAGGATGATGAGGTAAAAAAGATTTTGTGAGTATGTAATAAATTCAGGAAAGAGCATGTGGTGGGTTTTCTCTTCTACCAAACCGGCAAGTGGAAGAGCTTTCCTGAGCTTGTAAACAGTCTTGACATGACATGCCATATATAAACTCACATGTTGCAGAGGGTAATAGCTACCCAGTCAACGTTGTAATTATCATTTTGAGTAATCTGGATTAGTTTGTCTTGGGTGATTACTGAGTGGTGTGCATATTAACTAAAGGCACGTACGTTTCGGGTTGAAGGAACAAACAATTCTCTTGGCATCGTGTACTCTCATCAATATATTATAGGATGACTGTTGCAATGATGATGGGTGGCATGAAATTGCTTAATAAGTACATGAAAACCCCTAACCGGCATTTTCAGCGATGCTCACTCTCTCACACAGACATATATACCAGCATTGAAGAATCACAAATGCTTAGGAAAAGTGTAAAAGGCAGTGTGACCTTTAAATGGTTTTTGTACACTTGTTATCTCAAAAGCATATAGCGATGACCATAACTCATATCTGTGTAAATTACAAAAGTAAAAGTCAAGAGTGTTACTTCGTCAAAAAAATGAAGCATGGGCATAAATCACAACCTACAAATTGCTATTCACTCCTCTGATCCTGTTTGCTTTGAGGAAGTTCATTAATATTGTCGAGTTTCTTGCATACAACAGTTATTAGTCTTACAGGGTACATCACACGTTGCACATTTCTTACTTCAAATCTTTCACTTATGCTAACAAAGTTTTCTTATCTTTTAACCAAAGTTCAAATCTTGTCAGAAAAATATTTACCTTTAAGTTTTGCAGAAAACTGAGCAAAATGGGATTTTTTGTAAGCGTTCATAAAACTCAACACCCCATTCCTCCTTGTCAACAAAAGGAATGCATATATATAAATTATGATATAAAGCTTACACGTTTCTTAAATAGCAATAGTTGTTTTATTAGTTTTTAACCAAACACAAGAGTCCTTCGTGCAAAAACATTGTTTCCCCTACGGAGCTAATATGGAGGTGATATTTGAGAAGAAATGAGTAAGTGTTGGTGAAACAGTTCGTGCCGTGCAAGAAATATGATTGCACGAAAGAAAAAAAAAATCGCACACTTCTGCTAAAGGTGCTACAAAATGTTGATTATTTGCCATATGCTTCCTAGCACATTTTTTTCAAAATAATAAACTGCTCACGTTATAAATCGACAATGGTGTGGTGGTATACAAGGGCCGAAAGGCCAAGTTTTTTTTAATGAGAAGTGGTTGTGAGTCGATTCTCTTAATGTGATTTGGTGAGTGGCAGAGTGAAAGTCTGTAAAACCCTGTACACACATAGAGGATATTTTTGACGACTCCCTTAACCCTTGCATTTTCACGCTATGACACGAAATATTTTGTAGGAGTTGAGTGAGACGAACTCACTAAAGAGAACACGACGCCCCAAAGAAACGACATGCATACATCCTCATTTCATTGAACATGCGGAGACACACCACACCACCACACACCAGTTGTAAGGCACCCAAAATAACGCCATATCCTATTCAAATACATGCGACTAGGTATTAATTTACCTATTAGAGTTGAACTCTGATATGCCCTTACATACTATTTCATTTCCATTATCGATGTGATCAATTACTGGGAGTCATTACGTTGAAACATATAAATATGATTGCATGAGAGGCATTTAAGGAAATTACAGGTCACCTTATCAACCCCATGTTTCTCTCTTGCTTCGAATAGCATGCTCACGTTCACCTCCCTTCCTTCACGGTAAAGTCGCTCGAAAGAAAGTGGAAGCAAAAGGATAGACTATATTTTTTTATTTATATTTCACCTGGTGTGCTTCCATTTAACGACATATCATAAAACAATATGTTTTGTGGAAAACAATGGAAATGTGAGAAATGACTTGAGAGTTCCCAACATCGAACACGGAGAGAACAGCAGAGGTTAAGCAATGATGGAAGAGTGGAGCCAAGTTGTAGTGCCCGTAAATAGCCATTTATTGGGCAATTTCATCCAGCTAAATAGTCACATTACTCTTGGCGTGGTAAAAACTCTACTCACACAAGCAGCAAAAGCGAAAGGAACGATTTCGAAATGAGTGGGATTGAATGTGTGACGTGCTATATAACGTGTTGTAGCGCTTGAAGCAGTGTCAAAAGTTGCTGCCACCGAAGCTGAGGATTGCATGGTTTTAATCACACGCGAGCTGATTCTTTTGGCATCTCTCTTAATGAAATCAGCGTGCTGCCTAGCAATCAACAACTTCGTGTTTCGCGTTTGTCCTTTTTTCTTGAGAAAAACACAAGCTGGACTTTTCGTCCTTCTCATCTATACTCCACGGAAGTTGAGCGTACAAGTCATTTTTAATGTGCTAATCACCCAAGCTGTGGTGTAGAATTAACTCTAATTCTACATTTTTAACTCTAATTCTACATGGGAGTTGACCATGTTTTAACTCTGCGGAAATAGTTTGCTCATACACTAAACAAAATATTGCAACACTTAATATTCATTTTTTGTTCATGGCTACTTGAAAGTTATGCAATTATTTTGTAAAGATTCCTTTCTATTTTTATATTTTTTTCCCTTTTTGAGACAATTGCTTGCTATTTGGGTGTATGTAAGTGTAGCCATTTCGATGATCTGAGTAAGTATCAAACAAAAGTAAAAATTTGATGCATAAAGTAATAACAATGACTAGACAGACAGATCATTTACCTTCATAATAATTTCTCTATCTCAGTTCTTTGGTACATTTTGTACAGACAGTCTTGCTTCACTTCACTTGGTCTGAGGCAATATGCCAATTATGCCTGCTGCCTTTTGGCTGATCCTCGGATTTCATTGTGGAGTAAGAGGAAGTAGAAACAATATCACTGAACATTGATTGTGCTAATGGAACGCTTTCGCTGCTATAAAAAATGAGTATTATGGTGAAGACCTCTCAGGATAACGAGATGGAACCGCCTCTAATATCTGTATTATGGGATTTTCACATGTCATAGAAATATTTAGCCATTAGCTATTCGCATTTTGTGAAATATTATTATGTATCTTGCTCACAAGCTCAAAACTTGGTTGTTGTCCCGCAGATACACAACAAGAGGGGAGTAAGTAACAAGGGAGAAAATGGAAGGTAATAACTGCAATAATAAGTCACTACTTGTTTACACTGAAGCTGTTTACTCTGCCCTCTGTATTAGTTAAGGTTTTTGAGATGATAATTTCATAGAGGAAGGGAAAACGTGCGCTTTTTCTCTATCTTTTGAGTACTTGGTAATTGAGGGATATACGTGTACAACCATGGGATGATATGGGTCTTGATAAAATGATAAAGCCGTTGTTAACCAGACTTCATCACTCTTTCTCTAAAGTTTCCACTCGTAAATGATACACCGAGAATGGGCAAGAGCGACCTGTGTGTCTTTACGCGTGCGTTTCAATGTAGAGGGGATTGTTTGTGTCTTTGACTTCAACTCTGACTGAAGATGAGGAAAACCTCGACTATAATGCGTAGTATTACACATTAAAGTGCACTTACCTATTCTGACTTTTCCAGCTATTGCACTTATTACTGTGATTATGATTATTACTCCCATTATTATTGCTATTATCTCGTTTCTTCACTCATCTCCAACGAAGGAAAACCTAACTTTATTCCTGGCGTACTTTGACGGAGGTCGGACCTCCAGAAGAGACGAAGAGAGAGATACCTGTCAGGTAGATTGTTTTAGTTTCCTATTTTTTGAGTATGCGGAGTCGTGCGAGAGGTTTTTATGTTCGTTTTTTGGAAAAGATTTTTTTGCCGAAAATAAAGAGAGATTTGAAATACAAAGCAAAACAGTTTTTAAGAGCATGCACGTGAATTTTGCTAATTTTTCATGATTAATTGAAAAGATTTTACGCCATAGGAAAATGTGTTGGAAAGGAACATAATGGAATAAACAAAAAATATATAAATCGTTGTACGTGAACTTAAATTCGATATGATTAAGTTGAATGGTATGCATGTTGAAAATGTGAAAAATTATTAAACATATATGTGGTTAATTGTTGAGCGAGTGCTCACGTCTCTCTGTGAATAAATTGACCTATAGTTTATTTATAATAATTTGTATCCGTTTTCATATTACAATACTATTGATTAAAAATTCTGTTGTGGTCTTTGCAGGAAAATAAAAACGAAACCACTAATTGTGCTCTGAGGCTTTACACTGTAATTATGGTGCGAATGAAAACGACCAACAACAAGGTATCCACGTTTCAAACTCCGTTTTGATGATTAGCCTAACAATCTGTTTGGCAGATTTCCCACCGGAATTATTAATCACATTATGCGAACTTCTTTGGTGTAGGGTGATGATGAGAGATGTAGTTTTGAGATAAATTCAGATGCCCCAACAGCCAATTCATGACCACCTTTCAGTGATCCAACTACCTGAATAATGCTCATCATTATGAGAGCAGTCTTTCTTTGCTGTAACCAGTTTGTATCATTGCGGATGGATGATGATGGCGAGTAATTGAAACAATATATGTTTACTCTACATGTGTAAGTTGAAAGCAAATAGACACTAATGAGAACACTTTTCCAATGCTATTGTTATGCTGTATATAGTGTGTAGCTAAACGCGATTTTGAAATAATTCCCGATGTGGTAATGAAAACAAAATGCTGAGCAGGAGAAGGTAAATTTTGCAATAAGTGCACACCTTCTTTGGCAACTGATACACACATATACCTGTAAATTGAGAGACAATCTGTTTTAAAAATCTGTACACTGGCAAGCTGTTTTCGCCCCTTTTCTTTCTTACCCATTGAGTTTCCTTAATTTTTGTCTATTTTTAATTCAACAGGAAAGGTGAGGTTGAAGCTGATACGCGTGTGGAATCATCAGTGCTCCGGCAGCCTTGTAATCACCAAGGGAGGATATAAATACATGAGTGGTTTCATTGTTTCATTACACGTATTATTATATATTATTATAATTAGCAGGAGAAGTATAAAGTATCAGAGGGATTTTATTAAATAATCTTAGTTTCTTGCCTCTGGCGCTCACACTGTAATTTTTGCATCGAAGGATACGTTTATGTTTTTAGGAAAATACAAAAAAAATCAAGCATTTTTCAAGGCGATGAGAGTGAATTCATAAATCATCTCTTAATATGGTTAATTTGCTATGATAATTTTGTGGAAGGGAAAGGAAATAGGTGTTTCGTCTTGATTTTTCCACCAGGTTTGCTAGCTTCATTTTTATCATACTTTTTTCAAATAAGGCTACTAAATTATACTCTCATCCGTGTGACTGAGTAATTATACCAACAGCACTGCTAATCAGATCTTGTTTCCCTTTGATTTATCACCTTTCCCATTAATCATGTAAAAAAAAGTCTGATTTTGGGAAGTTGCGGATGTATGTATTTTTTCTTTATCAGTTTTGACTCCTCGTACCATACGAGTAAATATGCCTGCCTTTTAATTCACAATCGCTGTGGTGGTATTTCATAATTCATTCATTATTTGCTCACTGAATCTTTCTCTCTCGTTGATTGTGCCTCTCTAATGAATGAATATTTTGCATTGATTCAGAATAGAATAGATGAAATAGCTCAGTCACTGAACCTTGTTGTTTCGTTACACATTTATATGATAATCTTGTAGACTTAAACTAGATTAGGCACTAGTAACAGTCTTCACCGAAGTCATTATCTATTTGAACGTGCTTGATTACAGATTATTTGAGGCAAAATGATATTTTTCTTTTTTATAATCTCTCAAAGAATGAATAGGAAACGGGAGCCAGTTTTTTCCCCACTTAACTGACTGGTTCTGCTATTGGAAAAGATGAATGAGTGAGGGGAAAGGAATGAGTGAAGGAGAATAAAATCAAGAATTATTGCTTGATTGAAGCTTGTTAAGGGCTAATTTGCATATCTTCGTCACTTATACTTCAAGTGAGTGTGTGTTCCTTACAAATGAAAACTCTAATTCATTAGCTTCTATTCCTTTTTTATGAGCAGGGGAAGTACCTAGTTTATCATTTTCCTACTTGATTCATACAACTGTTTGGTAATTATATTTTAGTCATGAACACGTTTCTCCTATCTACTATAGAAACCTTCTAAACTAAGATGTTTTTTGTTCGATGGGAGCGCCATAAAGTTGCCCATCGCTGTTACAACGGCTCTCGAACATTGTGACAGGGTTTACAGTTTGCTGACAGATTTTATTAGATAGTTCACCCCGTTAGGATTGTAATTTAATCGCCATTGAGCTCAAATAAATGTCGGATCAAATTACAACTAGTTATAAGTACAAATACAAGATAATATGACAATGAATAGGATATCTGCACAAAAGCTGGCGCACCCCCGTATGTCAACAACTTACACCAGATGAATGTCACAAATTATCAGAGGAAAAAGCAAGGAATTCGAAAGGATAATTTCTTTCAACGAGGAAAAAAGAGTTCAGGCGACTGGAAGACACTATGGGCAATAAGTCCATTTCACATTTTGATTGAAAGACAAGATTGTCTTGTACACATGGACAGAAGAATATATACTTGTGTACCCACACTTAGCTGGCTAATAGCATTATCCCTATCATGTTCATCTAACCAAGGAAAGAAGGAAGAGATCTTTTATATGCCAAGTATTATCATGATTATTATTTGGTTTTCCTTCCAACAATGCACAATACGATTGTGAAGTTCTCACTCATTTTCTACGCAAAGGTAATATACTTTGAGGGGGAGCATGCGTGAAGAAGCGTAACACTCTCATGTTCATATATAGATATAATGACATTGTGAACAATGTCACTAAAGAATGTACAACCTACCTAACATGAAATATTGTGATGGATGATGAGAGTAGTGAAAATTTTATTGCATTTTTCGTTGAGTATGATCTCTTTAAAAAAAGGTGAGCATTCCACCACACTGACATTTCATTGCACTCGGCACTTTGTTCTCAGGGAGAAGAGTTGCTGCATAAACTTGGCTCAGTTAACATGGATGTATGAACAGCTATGAAGAAAATTCTACAGATTTTTGCTTTGGATTTTTTTCTTCTTCTCAAGATGATCGTGATCCCTTATCTCTTTTTCAACGCTCTATAGAACTGATTTTTTACCCGAAAGGGTCACAAACATAAAGCTTTCGACATGTTTGCGTGCGACACTCGTTACAAACTGTATATCACCACCTGGGGTTTCCCATCCTAAAATGTTCTTTTAAGGGAAAAAGTAAGTTAGGCAAAGGAGGAAGAAAAAAACATTAAATATGTACTCAGCAAATTCATCCTCGAATGCTCACACTTTTTCCCCCTTTTTTACTTCCTAATTTTTATATCCTTGAGTTGCAATGATGAGGTGTATGAGGCAAACCAGAAAATAAATGAGACTCGTTGAGTATATCAGAAATCTTGTGACCATCAGCTGCACATAATGTGCATACACATTTTTTAAAGACCAAAATATAAAGCTCAACTACACGAAGAAATGCCACAAAACGTCTTTGGATTGCCCAGGTATTTCAAAAACAAGAAAAGAATGTGTCCGGTTAGCTTATCTTGTTTGTACAATATTAGTACTTGGGTTTTATACAATTATATGTCGCTTAGTCTGAAAAATATTTGTTTAAATCTAGAAGATGCTTGTGGTATAACGGTTGTATAATAGATTTCATGCATAATATCCATGTCAACATAATATGCACAGACGCTGGCATTTCCTTCTCCTTTCTTCTTACATAATTATTATCCTACAACTCATAATCAGTTATGCGTAGTCATTTACGATGCAGAGCAAGTGCTGATGAAATTCATTAGCTGGCGCAATGTACTCCTATTTGAGATTTAGGCTAATAGTGCAGTTTCCCAGAGCTTCGGGTAAAAATGAAGAAAATTTAGGGATGATATTCATCTGATATACAAACTGATAGAGAAAAGTGCTAATTGATACAATTAATTGTTGACAATCGGCAATGAAGAACAGAGCTCCATAAAAAAATATAAAAATACATGACATTTCCACTGTGAGTAAATTGTTAAGATTGTGAAATAACGAAAGAAAATAGTCACGTCTTGTGATTGTTTCGAATTTTCCTTCAAAATAAAAGTAGAGTTTGAATTGTACTTATGTTTTTTTTGTATAATAACCAAGTTGGTATGCTATTTTGAACAAGGTATTTTCTGCGAAAACATGAGAATAGTGTAGTAAATTTTTAAAATGAAATTCCGTAAGCGAATCGTTTTATCGTGATGATGTCATGCATCTACAACGAGACGTACTTATCTGGTTCTGCCAAACAGTATTGCGTAATAATAGGTGTCACACACAGTACTGGCGTGCATGCTCTTGAAAAAATGAAATTGAAAAAATGCCATTGAAATGGATCAGAGAGTCGGTCTACATATTCTACATGGTCAACGGTCTCTTCTTCTTCTATTTGAATAAAGATTTATAAATAGTATTTAGAACCTTAAAGTTGAACAAATTAAGCATAAAATGTACGTACGTAACTTAAATTCTAAAAACCATCCACCCTCAGTTCTTAAATGTTGGCAATTTTTTGTTTAAAACAAGTTCAATTTCATATTTCTGTACTTAAATCGATTAGCATTTTCATAACTGACATTTTGTTAATTGAACATTATTATTTTTTTTAACAAATTATTTTAAATGTATTTTGAGTTTACTTTTAGTTGACTTATTAAAAAGTCCCACCCAAATGCATGAATAAGTTGATAAATTTGATATTAAATGTTGAGAATGTTTTGTGTAAACGAAATTTAATTTTATATTTGGGTTCTTTTGTGCTTATTTTATTTTCAGGACTGGCCTTTTTTAAATTTAATATTGAATATTCATACATTGAATACTTATGATCCGACAAAGGGGATACCTAAACAAAGCAATTGGGAAGAACTTTTAGATTCAGCCGGAACTGTGAATATTATTGTGAATGTGAAAGAAATGAGCTGTGCTTGTTGAACGATGCTCCTTTTATTGTCCAGAGACGTGAAGCACTCAGTGCCGAAATTCTTATATATAATTGGGTTCTTGGAATCACTGATAATCGACACCTTATTCTTGGAAATATTATGGAAAGAAATACATTTACTGTACGCACACACTCTCCGTTTTGACTAGTCATTCATATGTGTGCGAATATATTCCTCTGTATAGGTAGGTACTGGCAATAAGTGTCGAATAGCAGTGATTCCAAGAACCCAATTATAGATAAGAATTGAGAAAAATGGTTCTGGCGTTTCAAAACGGTATTTTAGCGGTCAAGATTTGGAGATTCCAGCTGTTGAAATGATTTATTTAGCGGCCTAGGGATGAGAGAATTCCCACTTGAGATCATTTCCCATCCCACTTGGGAAAAACTATATATCCCAGCAAAGTGTCCATAAGTCCAAAAGTGTCCAAAACTT
>JAHZNA010002876.1:0-20940 GCA_027743935.1 Sinodicranocentrus sp. ZH6 | reverse complement strand
ATGTACACTTGGTTACATTTTCACAGCTAGAGAAAACTCGTACTGTGAATAATTGTTATTTATTTACAAATTTGGTACACAATGTACACTTGGTTACATTTTCACAGCTAGAGAAAACTCTTGTTGTGAATAATTGTTATTTATTTACAAATTTGGTACATTTACATGTACACTTGGTTACATTTTCACAGCTAGAGAAAACTCTTGTTGTGAATAATTGTTATTTATTTACAAATTTGGTACATTTACATGTACACTTACATTTTTACAAGTTTCAGCTCTTTTGCTTTAACCTGTCCACAATTTTGTGGACAAAATTCCCATGCTTTCAAAGTGGATTCGTAAAAGCTAATTAGCTGAAATCCATAGTCAATTGACAAGTTGGGACCCATGAAACGGGCAAAATGTTGTAAGAAAATGGAAAAGTGCTGAGAACAAAATTCTATTCTTGCACTGGACACATTTCTGTGGTCCTTTTTACATTCAACGTAGTATACCTGCTGCTGCTTGTATAGTATGGATAATCCAAGCAGCATTTCAGGAGTAATTTGCCCAGCCCATCTGAAACTGCAGTTTTGATAAATTGTAACTGCATTTACAAAAAATTGATAAAAACAATTATTACATGATGGGGGTTCGTGAACAGATTTGACAAAGAGGTCAAAATTTTCTGGTCGAATGTCTACAATGCCATTGGGAATAGCCATACGACTTCTGGGATCCATTTTAATGCTTTTCTAAACAACCAGAGTGTTCAAAGCATAAAGATACAAACAAAGAAGATATGTTATTGATAGACCACAATGGAATTTCTTCTTGCTGATTTTCATAAATTGATTGAATGAATTTTAAGTAACAATCTTCACAAAATAGGGAATATTTTCCAATATGGACCGAATTGCATGAATTGAAATTTGTTATAAACGTATTAAAAATGTATATTGATCTGGCAATTGGCTCGAGTTTAGGAATGTGTCTAAGATATTGCCAATAAAAGGTACTGAAATTTACACTAAATCTAGGATAGCACTTTAGACATTTGATAGACATGATTGTAATTTATTTACGAGTCAAGTGTGCTTGTTCACATACTATGGAATTAAATGGCATTGGTTCTGCAAAAAATGAATATTCTATATCACATTCTCCAACCATTTGCCATAATTCCCATTTGTAGTTGTCATAATAATAAACTTTTTGAGCTAATGTTAAAAAACAGTGTTCACAGTACTTGAAGCGAGTGCAACAATTACAATATAAAATTAAATCCAGAGCGTATTGAGTCCTGACAATAGATTCGACAAATGAAACATTTCTCGTGTGCTGAAAATTTAATTTCCAGTAAATTTCATGCAATTTATTTTGAAATTTTTCCCAGCATTTAAGGCATCCTAGTTTCTTTGACATTGAATAGTTTAAAACAAAATTGGTGTTCCACAATTGGCTTGAGAAAGGTCATTCCGTAGACAGCAGTGACTGTTTATTAGGAAAAAAAGAAACTCTCGCCTTATTATAATTTGAAGTGACTGCTTGCATCATAGATAAGAAACAATCTTCACAGTACTTTTTACTGCAGAAACAAAAATTATCTCTAAAAAGTGAAATCATGGTTTCGTGTGATCTTTCAATTGATTTGACAAAAGAAATGTTTTTTGAGTGTTTAAAATTACATTTCCAATACGTCTCTTGTAAGCTTTCGTAAATTTTTGCCCAGCAGTCCAAGCATTTTAATTTGTTAGACAATGACATAATTAATGGGTCGTAACTCTATTTAATTGAATGGTTTCGTTGATAAGGTATATAATTTGTTGATTCGCAAAAGAAACAATTTGAAACTGTTTTATGAACATACTTGATATGCACGAATTGATCGGTTATTTGAAATATTGAAATATCCTCGTCATTATTTGAATAGACTGCATAAATTAGAGTTAGGTAACAGTATTGACAAGATTTAGTATCGTTGCAACGACGATCACATTTTAAAATTAAATTTGAGTCGTTTTTCGCATTTTCAATTGATTTTAAAAATGAAGCATTTTTTGAGTGTTTAAAATTACGATTCCAATAAATTTCTCGCAAGCTTTCGTAAAATTTTCTCCAGCAATTTCCACATGCTATTATATTAGACAATGACATAATTAATTGGTGGTAGATCGGTGTCAAATACACATTTGCAGCGTGACCATTTATTTATCGTGTTTGCAAAAAGCATTGCACAATCTGTGGCAAAAGCTAGTTCAACGTGATATTTCCGAGTTTCTTTAAAAATTCTGGAAACAAAAAACGAGTAACAATGCTGACAAAATTTATTTTGTGCCCTCTCCATATAATGTGGAAACTCGCAGCATTGAAACTTTTTAACAAAATCGGTGTAAACGTCAGCAGAGTCTTTAATAAATTTGTCTCCCTTTAAATCTACAGTGTCTGAAAAATAATAAATTGCAACTTCACGATATCTGGTCATAAAAGCAGAATAACAATTTCTACAGTAAGGGACACACAAGTATTTTATGGCACACGTTTCAAACTCTAAAAGAGCCCTTGTTGGTACGTGAGTAGCACAATCACAGGTATACTCACAGTCGGAACTGCTAGACATTGTGAATGAAACTGTGTGCACTCCAGATTATTAATTGACTCTTGTACACTTTTGTTAATCTTTGAATTACGTCATTGTCTAATAGGGAACTGTCATATCTACTAGCTTCATAAAAAGCCAAGACAAATAAAGTAAAGCAATGGGGACACACGTCAGAAATTTTACTTACAATTTCAAAGATTTGCATTTCCAAAGTTTGACATTTTCCTTCTGGAATGTCATAACCATGTTCAGCTCTAGCTTCTTGTAATTCTTTTTTGATATTGTCTACTTTTGATTTCCAGTGTTTTTCCAATTCGAACCCAATGCAATAGTCCATATTTTTATCCTGAACTTGCTTCACTTTCAAAGTCTTTTGTAAAATCTTGGATAATTTCCTTTATCTCATTCTTAAAACTGTCACTATCATAGCAATCAACAAAGAGCTTATGAAGTTGAGTATAGATTGACACTAGAGTATTTACATACTCGGGATTTGATTTTATTTCTCTAGTTATTAAGGGAGAAGTTAATTTTGAAAATGCTGCAAAACACTTTAAACAAATACTATAATCTTTACGGTGCTCCACGCTTGATGTATCAATATATGGGATACTTACAATTGTCTCTGCTTCTTCAATTTTTGCTCTTTTTATTTTATAAATTCTATTTAGCTTTTGTCCTTTTGTACAATTTCCTTGTCCAAGCATTTGGATTTAGGTACAAAAATTAAAAATGTAACAAGAATTATAATTAAACAAATTGTTACAAAGTAAATTGTTGCTATCCATTTTGCAAATTTATCACTTTTATTTGGGATTGCTTGTTGCGGTATTTGTATTACTCTGTATGTTGGCCGATGGTTTGGCATATATTGTAGACACATGGATAAATGTAATTTTCCGAAATGTAATAGAACAAAAACATGAAACTAAAATAACACAATAACATTAAAACTAAAATTGTATAGTTTTCACTAATACAAGGCTGACCCATATTACACAATGCCTTTCTGCTAAAAACTCTTTTACTGGGAAATTCAATTTCTAAGCATTCTAATTTATTACACGCTTTATTTAAAACGATAGTTCCCAATGGGAAACTTTGACTGAAATTTACACAACTGAATTCTGTTTGGGAATATGGAAAAAGATTTCTTGTAAACACTGTATTATTATTTTCAAAGCACTTTGCACACTCACGAATTAAACACTCGCAGTTAGCTAAAGCCACAATAACCAACAATCTAAGGAAAATCATTGCTTTTAAAGATTGACTCTAGTTTAGACGTCAGCTTGTTAACTTCGACTAACTCAAGCTCAATCATTCCCTGCTTTATATATTCATGACATTGCTTTGCAAGTCCCTTCCTGTTCAAGGCAAACTCTAAAAAGCTTTGTGGCCGAAAACTGATAACTAGGTTAATGTTTACGTCAAACGCCATGAATGTTTGGAAGAAGCTGCAAAACAAGTTGAGTACATTTTCATTTGGAATTGCATCATCCAGCAAAGGGCATTGCTGAACGTAAACAAGAAAACGTTCTCGGATGAGCAACATTGAACAAAACAATAACAAGTTGTATTCGTCTTTTTGTAAAGTTGGAATCTGAGTTACCAACTTGTTTACGTCAGAGACGAGCTGATTAAAATTGTATTCCATGTAATCTCCGTAGCACTGCCATTTGTAATTGCTTGAATGAGCTCTTGGAAAAGGAAATGATAACGTACAATTTGCCCTAGATTTCACAAGTTCCAATAGTTCATTGATTTGCTTGTTGTTGTGAAAATAAACGTTTGCAAATTCTTTCAAGACGAATTGAACGTATTCAATCATTGTAGCTTTTGAACTTGACACTTTTGACCTGAACATATTTCTTTTTTGTCTGTAATTTTAAAAATTCTAACTTGCCTATCAAGCCTGTTTGTAAAACGAACAACAGTTTTTTCGTTGTGATCAATGTTTTTACGCAATGCTTTTATAATTTGACCAAATTTGTTCCCCTGTAAGCGCTTATTTAATATCCATAAGCAATAACTTCCACACTTTGAAGAATAGTCTGGCTGCAACTGGCTTTTATTTTGATGTGTAATTTTTAATGGAAATTTAATGCCATACCGTGTCAAGGAATTACCATACGTATCGTAATATTCAACACATAATCTAGATCGCATGCTATAAATAAAAAATAAGAGCCAATGTCCTACTTTTCCAGCTTCTCTATCTTGAGTTAAAACAAAAGCTGCAACTGGAAGTTTACTAACATCTTACTTATTTATCTCATCTCTAGCTAACACTTGACAAGTTGCATGACCACTGGACAAATAAGGAGCTAAATTTTCAAGATCAACGGATCTCATCTTACAAAAGAGAGAGCTCCACTAAATTATATTTATTAATTTTCATTAATTTTGGCTCTGAATAAAAAGCAACTACACTAACTCGCTTTTCAAGTGGCTTGTGGAAATTTAAACTAACACACAGTGCGCCTGTTCGATGTATACCTATTCTATCATCTGCATGTGTTTGCGAAAGATCAAATGCAAACAGGAATAAATGATCGCTAAATTCCTTTAGAGTTATGGAAGGTTTAATTCCACATTTTTCAATTAGCCGCGTGAGTTGTTTGTACATGAACAAATATTCCTTTTTAGTATGATTCACATGAATCGATTGATAAATTTGGGGAACCTGATCCAACAATATGCTGACGTCACTCACATAGAAATGCTCAAACTTAAATGGTGATTTACTTACAGTGCCGACCAAACTAGCTGTCTCTACTAGACCAATTATTAAAAATTCAGGAAGATAATTGAATAAAGTTTCACTTGTAAAATTTGGAATTCCTGAAGCCAGATTAAAAACTACTGTATCCTGATTTCTAATTGTATACAGTAAACCTTCCTTTTGAAGTTGTGTCTTGTTTTGTTGGTGAATGTGGTCATGAAGGATCGATCGCCGTAAGAACAATGTTCCTGAAAGAATATGCAACTGGTCTTCAAAAGCAACTCCGTCCGCGGGTTCTTCAGACGTCAAACTGAACGTGTTGCTGCTTCTGGTAAATTTTAATGTTATGCTTGAATCTGGGTATGCTTCTCTTATCTGCTCAAAAAAGGGCGTGATAACACGTCCAATCATTTCAAAGCTATCTTCTCTAGAGTATTCACATAGTGCTTTATAAGCAGGATTGGTATTCTTGTCCAGCACGTTAATATTGCTTTCGTACACTAACAACTCATTCTTTAAGCTTTCTTGGTCATCGGGACTTGAAAAAACACGCTTTTTAATGTAATAGGTCATTGGGAAATTGCCCGTGTTGCTTGTCAACATTACATTGTTTACAAAACATTGAACATTGGAAAACATTGTGCAAAATAAATTATTTTTTGGGCATGTTTTTGTATTTGCGTTTAATTTTGCTCCTGCCTTATCCGTGAGCTTGCATTTCCATTGAAGCCAGCACTCTTTCACATCCAAATAATGTAAATGGTTCGCAGAAATGTGAAATTCTGGATTTGCTGTGGCTGTATTACTACCATTAAAAATCGCTTCAAATGGTTCACTCTCTGATTTTAGCTTACTAACATTTGTAGATGGTAAATGAGATAAAATTAATGATTTGTCAAAGACAGGATCTGTCTTTACACCTATATTTAACATTTGTTTATACTCGTTTAGCTCCATTTTAACGCCTTCTTCTTCTTGTACGTCTTTTTTTTGTTCTCTTTCTACGTCTGGTCTGTCCAACCTGTCGGATAAGACTGAATGATCGCTTGCCTCTCCCTTTTATTGTAGTTTTACGTCTAGTTCGTTTAGTCTTACGAGTCTTTCTTTTTATAGTTCGCCTCAAGGGCACGTAATCTTCTGCAGTGTCAGGGTCCATTGGTTCCAATTTACACACTTTGTCTTCAGTACAGACAATTTTTCTCATTAAATTTTGTTAATTGGCTGTGCATAAAGTACAACAGAGCTAGGATATTTAGAAAATGGTATATATTCCCCTCGCTCGTCAATCAAACTGATCGTAATTGCCGAAAAATTTTGCCTTTTTATACCAAGGTAGATTAATGGGGAACAATGATAATCGGAAACTTCATCTTCTGTGTCTGATCTACGCAAAATTCTCAAATATGGATACTGTTTTCCATCAAAATTTTGAAAAATTAAAATGTCGGCGCAAACTAAGACTTTGGCGAGATATTGGTTTCTCGCCAAAGTTTGGATTTTTGGTTTATCTGGGAAAACGATAAACTGTGCAATATTTGTAATTTCTTCTCCTTTGAAAACTTTATCGTCGTCCAATTCCAAATAGTTATTTAAAAATTTTGAAAATTTCACTTGTTTTAAATCTGGAACTTCTGAATTAATTTGTAATTCGTCCTCATCGACTGAAAAAGTCACATCTTCATAATTAGGTAGTAGTGAAATTGCAAGGGTTATTTTTGACATGATTTCATTCAAGTAGGGATAATTGTACATTTGAGGAATTTCCACAAGAGTTTTTATCTCCTTGTGGATTCCTGCTTTTCCAATTATTTCAAAGCCAAGCCCTAGAAATGTTAGGGTGTCAATTGGGATATTTGACGTATGTAAGCCTTCTGCAAAGCGTAAATTGCTAAATCCTAGAATTTTTGCTAGTTTTTCTTCAATTACAAATTCGTATCCATCAGCTTCACTGTATAGTAGATTTACTTTTTCAAGAACAGAACCAATAAATACAGGTGTAAGCTTAACTTTGATGTTGGCAGCTTCTAGAGTTCTAGTTGTATCAATCAAAAATGCAGTATAATGCGTCCTTGCCTTTTGTAGATGAATGCTTTTACTAAAAAATTGGCTAAGTATGACAACATGATCACTTTTAGCCAGATCAAAAAACGGATTGACCTTTTCTTCCACCTCTGGGATTACAGGCTCTGTGGGCTGTTTATATGTATCAGCAAAGTTTGCATTAACTAATGCAATCTCGTAATCCTCCAATTTCCAAGGTGGATGTATTGTATTTGTAAAATGAAAATTTGTGTTTTTAGGATAAATATCTTTCTCTAAATCACTTCTAAGCGTAATTGAATAACTTGCCATTTTAAGCTGATAAACTCAACTCTTGTTCATAAAAACTGGACTGAATAGGATTCCCCTCGAGGTCCGTTAATTTATAGGTAATTACAACTGGTGATTCGATAACTTTAACAATTTTGAATTTTTCTTGTGAAAACCTAGCTAAATAACCTTTATGGAAAGTAAGTCGATTATTTCCAATCCGGACAATATCATCTACCTTGAAACTGGGCTCAGGCATTTCTTGCAAGCCTAATTTTCTATACATTTTTGCAAAGATTTCATCATAATGCTTTGCCTTAACATCGATTGGCCTAAATCCAGTGGTTGAATGAATAGTGGAATTGTATGTTTTTACAACTTTTGGTAAAAGGGATACCCAATCATTATTTTTATTTAATGTAAGACCAGTGTATAAAGCTTCTTTTATCGTTCTAATCACTCTTTCACAGAGGAACGCCTTTGTAACTGAATGGCTCAAATTGTGTTTAATTTGGTATTTTTTCATGAGCTCTGCAAATTTCCCAGAAGTGTATTCTGTGCCCATGTCACTGTAAAGCTGAGTAGGTGATTTCTTTACGCGCTTTAGAACCTCTTCAAATGCAGCAGTAACTTGTTCTGTTGCCTTTGTTTTTAAAGCTTTTGTCCATAACATTTTACTAAAACCGTCCAATACGACAACAACTATTCTATACCCATTGTAGGGCTTCATTTCTAATAAATCAGTGCACCAATGGGTAAATGCCCCATGCATAATTAGACTTCGTCTCTTAAATTTTTTTCGTAAAGGTTTATGCATGGAATAAGCGTCAATTTCCGATAAAACCTTGTCAGTGGCCTTTAAGTTTTTTATTTTTCTCGATCTTGCGAACCCGCTGAGACGACGAAATGCAGCTTCATTACCTGCGGATTTCCACGCTCTTTGAAGCAAAGATGACATTTTAGATATCCTACTGCTACACGTGCCTGCTTACAAATGAATCATTTTTGGCGCTTGGTAAAATTTTTAATTTCTCGTTTCACTTTAGCACAAAAAAAATCGAGTGGGGCCTGATTTTTAATGAGATAACGTATAAATTCTTGAAAATAATTGGGCCTTGTTTTCCCCGCTATACTATATAAAACAAATGGGAATAATTGTTGTTTTTCTGGAAACTCATCAATTGATATAATCCCTTCATGGTCCCAGGACAAGCCAGATGCCTTCAAAAAGTTGATTAGTTTCTTTGCACGTGTGCTATTAAGTTTGCTTAGCTTTTTTATATCTGATTCAAAACCATTTTGCTCTACTGCTTTGACTGCTGGTACATTTGAGTAGATTTCATCAAACTCTTTTTTTGGAATAACTGAATATAGCTGGACGTAATCGGACATTTTATTAACAATTTAAAAGAGAATAGGATAAATTTATCAGAATCTGATGTAGTACAAGGGATATTGTAGCCTGGACACTCTTACGATGATGTCTTATCTCTTCAAGAGCGTAATCAAAACTGACGCCACAGATAATATTTGATAAACAGTTTTCACCGTGACAGTTTTGTACACAGGAAATGATTGAGTTTATTTGATCATGGGAGGATTTTTGAAGTAATGCATTGTATCCCCTGGGGCTTCGTGAGGCTAGCTTCACAAGATAATTGAAATTACTTAGTTCGTTTTCCATACCTTCTTTTAATGGGAGCGTTTTTCTTTACGTATAACGTTACCCCAGTCTCTGGGAAAATACTGTTCCTATACCTAGCATATATAGGTACTTTACTTAATAAATATACAACAAAATAGCCGTATTCGTCGTCTGTCGCAATTTTATATGCTTCGTATATAAATCGCCAATTGTCTGGGTCAAATTGTTGACATAGATATTGAATTTGTTTCAAATCCCTCAATGCTGCAAAAAGTATTATGCAGTTTGTGCACAAGTGTTGTATTCTGCTTCTGGGCGGAGTCAAAACTTGATTGAGTAGAATAATGCTAGCTCCTTTTGGTGAATGATGGCAATATATTGATGCAAATTCATTTAACATTGAATTATCTTCACTTTTCAGCATTCTATCGTCTGTTATGATAAGCAACGAGTTGTCTTCAACATATTCGTCAATGACAGCCTTGTCTGCTGCGAAAATTACAGTAGGATCCTGTTTTTGGACTTGTTCATATTCCTTTTGCCATTTATGATATAGATAAATGACATAATCAATCTTTTCTGTGTAAATCTCATTTCTGCGAAGGCATATTTGGTTGGCTAAATGAGATTTACCAGACATTGGAACCCCAACAATCATTGTAAATGTCCGATGACGAAGTCTCAAATCGACCTCTCCAATTGACATTTTGAAATTTTGAAAGCAATTTCTTTTCTATGCTCCGGATCTAAGATGGGACTAATAATAACTGATGCTCTCTTAATTTTATTTAAAAATCTCTCTCTATCAATAGCTTGAATATACCAATATAGGTTTCTGTATTCGCCCCAAGACTCGTCTTCTCTTATGTAAAAAGTAACGTTACTGTCTGAAAATTTTACCTTACGCATGGTTATATATACGTCTCCGGATCGAGATAGCCAAAGGGAATTGATGTCTCGTTATCAAACCACTGTCTGTGGTGTTCCTGGGTCCCCAACATTAATTTCTGTCTTTTGCCAAAATTTAAATTTTGATTTCTGGAAGTGACGGAGTAAAATTCAACAAGCCCATCTGACTGATTTTCTAAATATTTATATATTCCTGGTGGGTGACGATTGCATTTTTTGGATGACCCTTGCTTGTGTGTGTAAATGATTGCGTTTTGCAATTTTCACATTCGTCAGTATCTAAATTCATACAATGCATACATTTACTAAGGATAGACTGTTGTTTTGACCTCAATGAAATGACTGAAATTGCAAAGGGGTGCGTAATTTTAATTTTTCCTGGGGTAAAGGGTAGTACGTCATTGTCAAATGGGTATATGCCTCGAACAGTGCTTAAATCAAAATGATGCTTAATCCTCTCCATGTCGTGAAAAAATGTACCATAATCCCGAATGCATAAAGCTAAGGAATCAGTTTCACTACTTATAATCTTCATGCGCCCTTCAAAGGTCGGGCTAATTACATTATATAAAAAATCATATAGCTTGCGCTTGCTCTCTTCAAGAATGTAAAACCCAGTTAAAATGTTTCTATTTATTGACGTGAAGGGTTTTTGCATATATACTAACATTAAATCGTCATTAATGAGAGTGACATCTTGAAAATTTACTTGAGAAATCAATTTTATTGCTCTTTTTTCACTAGTACATGCTATAACCTGCAAGTTACTATTTATCTCAAGATTTTTACCAATGCACAAATTCCCCATTAGCTTCGCTAAACTCTGTTCTCGTTTATCTATTGCATTTCTTCTTAGGTTCACCAGCATGTCTACATATGGCTCCATGTAGCGTTTGGTTTTGAATGAGATTATATCATGTATCTCTTCAAGCTCCATTCCCAATGATATGTATAACTGAAGAGTCTTATAGTGTAATGTTATTGACTTGTGAGAATATTGAGATAACATTAGCACATGATTTCCCATATAGTTTCTCGCATTTGGCTGCCTTGCCTTATACATATCATGTTGATAAGTGTTTGTAGGTGTAATTTCTACTCGTGTAGGGCATAATGGAAATGCTGCTGTCTTTTTATGGATATTGACGGGATATTTAAGTCTACACGTAATAATGTATCCATATCCATCTTCTTCTTTACATTTATTTAAATCAAACTTTGATATTTCCTCTGACGTCAATGCTTTAAAGTCAGAGTATGGTAGAAAATCGCCTAGACATGAAACATATTGTGATACAAAATCCATGATGAGTAATATGTTTCGACCTGACGTTTTTAGAGGATCTTTAAAGTGTGTCAATTCTCCGACAGATTTGCGAATTCCGACAAAAGATAATCCACCACGAATTGATGATATAATTTTTTCAACGATTGTATCATCCTTCAAATACTCCCAGTCTGCTTTTGAAACAAAATTTGATGCGCTATATGCAAAGGAAGCAATGCTCGGGTCATATAAACAAGATAACTTAAAGTTTTTCATTGACCAAGCATTATAGCTTTCCATAACTGCAGCTTGACCAAAAACACGGCTCTTTAGATAGAGCGATGCATAATCTCGTAAGTTTTTGCAATCATAATGCCCATATGTTTCTAAGCAATCGTAATATGCAAATTCAGTCATTTGATGATTAAGATGAACATCTTGAAATTTTTCGAAGCAAGGAAATGTCTTTTCCAAGTCTGCTTCACAATGAATAAAAGTTTATGGGAAAAAATTCCATATTCTAATAACTTTGAATTTTCACCCATGTGTTCATGGAGTAAAGTAAATTTTTCTGTACCAAGCTCACGCATCAATAAATGTAAATCATCATTTAAATGTTGCTTGGAATCGAAAAATCTAATTTTTCTTCCAATTGAAAATGAAATATAATCTTCTTTATTTTTTGCTATAATATTTAAACTTGAAAGTCCCTCTTTGCTCATTGCTCGCAGAATAAACTTGCTAGATAACTTTTGAAATCCATGATTAAATGCTGGAATCCACTTTCTAGCAGATATTTGTAAATTTTCAGAGTTGTGTATAAATTGGATTGGATATTCCTCATTATTATAATGATGATGGTGAAATACTAGTGGATCTTCTTTAGTAAATTCTAAATTGCAAAGTTCACAAAACTTTGTTTGTTTTGCTCGTTCTTCGTCCTCGCTAGTTATTTTGATTGGAAAATGATCATTTGTAATTCTGTCTACAAACTGGATAGACTCTGCATATATATTTATCAAAAAGTCTTCAACACAGTTTTCACTGACATTTATATGAAATGACTCAATCTTGCCAAATGCATTTACGGATAAAATCGCGTATCTGATAACATCAAGGATCAATGAGCCATCTTCACATTGCTTCTCATAATATAAAAATTCATAGTATATTCTGAATGGTGGAGTCAGAGTTTTACACAACTCTGAAAATTTATATCTCTCTGCATCTGGAAACTTGTATTTTGAATTTGAATAGCAAATCTTTTCGTGGTGTTTTCCTGTTATTTTTTGCGAGCAAAATTTACAAATCTCTTTACGGTGTTTACCCATCTTTCCAAATAAGCTTGAAATATCGGCAATACATGCATAATGCGAATCGTGTTTATATTTGTCTTGCTCTGCTTCTGGTAAATGATGCCGTTTAATTAATAAGAGATTAGCGTGCTCATGGCTCATTAGACTCGTAAGTCGTATTGGCGTAACCTCTTGTAGTTTCTTGGAGTATTGGTAAACATTTACTGAAATTCCAGATTTGAATTCAAACCAATCTATTGATGCCAAATCAATGCCATTAGGAAACCCTAATAACTCAATTGGTCGTTCTGCAATAAATTTATCATAAAAATGTGGATTCGCCAACTTTCGTTTAATTTTTTCCTTTTCGTAGCTTGACAATTCAAAGTAGCCATTTGATGACTGGACATAAAGTGCACAGTAAACACTTAGATAAAAACATTTGTTGTCTTTGTCACTGATGTTAATAATGCCCTTTCTGTTTTTTAAATATGGTATTGGGATAAAACTTCTACCAATCTGTGGTTTATATTTATATATAAATATTGACAATTGATACACACTTGAAATATTCAAACCCGAAATTTGATGTGCCAATAAATTTATTAGTCCAATTGCGTAATTAATTTCGAGCTCCAAGACTTCTGCAACAAAATTTGGGTGTAATACCCTGAGACTTGGAGATGGGTAAGCTTTTAATATTTCTGGCCCTGCTTCACCAGGAACCATGTATAAAAAAAACTTTAGTTGCACACGAATTGCAGAATGAGTCAACACACTTGCCTTGACTAATTTTATTAGGTCATCCTCAATAGATAAAATTGCATCAGAGACAAATGTATACTTTTCTTTAAAGCGATAACTGTATGAGGCAACAGTATCCCTAAATCTTTCTGGATTCTTGTAAAAGACATTTTCACCATTTACATTTACAGGTTCCTCAGGTTCCTCAGATTGCCCCGTTCCAATCAACATTGGCTTATCAGCACACTTGTGAAACTTTAAATGTTTTACCGTGCTTCCACAAATACCACAATAATGACATTCTTCACAATGATTATTCAAATCTTCGATATTTGATGTTTTATATTTGCATAGTCCACAAATAATTTCTTTTGGAATTCGCGGAGGCATGTTTGAGCAGGTCAAGTGTCATTATTCAACTGAGCACTATGCATACATAATTCGGCATTTAACATTCATCTGTTAAATTTTTTCTTTAATATTTCACGCACAACACGTAAGATTGCATCTGGATATTTGTTACTGTCCAATATGCCAGATCTCCATACAATTGACTCTTCAGATGAAGTTAACGTGACATTACGTTCTTTCAAGATTCTCATTACAACTGTGTTTGCACGCATTTCAAAATTTTTTAAACAATCGTTTACACAAGCATCACATGAATGAAGCATTTTATTTCTGATACATTGTAAACAAATGGGGCGACCACAACTGGTGCATTAATTGTCATATGAATGATTTTCAGGAACTTTCATTGTATTCAGGATTAACACGTTTTTTTACACTTAATAAAATTTCATCGGAAATGTTAAGCTTGTAAAAAATATTGGATTTTCTCAGCAAACACTTTTCTACATGCGTAATATTTGTATCACGATATTTTATAATTCGATTAATAATTTTTACTGCCGCATAACTGAAATCAGAATATGAAGTTTTATCTAGTATGGATTCGTCGCATTTTGGATAATATACTGAGCGAAATTCTAATGAGCATGTCATACAAAATTGCCTGCTACATTGTGAGCAATCCCTAGTATATTTTTGACAACCTATTGGAATATGCATCATTCAAAGTAACTGTTAAACAATTTTGTTGTATCGAGTTCTTTTCGCAGGGCATTTAAAATTTCATCCTTTATATTTATTTTGTCCAATATTTTAAAAAAAATAAATACATAAATTCATAAATTGACAAGTCTTGGAGAGAACGAGTTTCTAATATATTATACACTGTTAATTTATTTCTAATTTTTGTATCAACCCGGGTGCTATTTGGCTTTCTACTATTAAAGCATAAAATACAAGACTTACGCTTCCGTATTCTTTTGTCTTTTTGGTCAATGTCTTGAATTTCACAAAAACAAAATTTTCTAAAACATGTCAAGCACTTGCACAAAATACAATCAAGGGGTATTTTCATTTTTATTATTCATTGTCTTCTTTTTCAACGCCTTCTGTTTCTTCGCTTTCTGTTTCTTCGCTTTCTGTTTCATCATAATCTATTTCGGAAGACGAATCACTTGGAATAAAAATTGAACCCTGCTCACCAAATTCATCAGTGATCATTTTCTTTAAGCCATCAATTATTGGGTCATCTATTTCAATGTCTTTTAGCACTCTGAATTCAAATAACCATGATAATTCAGTATGTGTGATGCCTAAAAGATCACGTTGACACAAAAGCCTTTTAATGGTATAATCATTTCTCTGTTGTATATCTAAAGAGGAAATATATTTTGGGTCGAATCCTTGGCATAGTGTACAATATAGACAAGGTCTTTCTTCGTTTTCCGCTGGTTCCCCATTCAGTTCACATTCACAAAACATTCGCTCACACATGTAACATTCATGTTCAGGATGATTACATTCTAGTTTCATTGTTTTGTAGTAAAATGTTCATGGACGGGCGTTGAAGAAATTATTAAAAGTTGATCCAGAGCGACCACTCTACTAAGAGAAACATACAGTTTTCTATGATCCTTTATCATGCACTCAAATGATATTGCACAAGATTGTAACGTTAAACTTTGGCTTTTGTGGACAGTGATTGCTTTTGCAACTGCAAATGGATAATATTTTACTTTTATCTTTGCATTCAGGTGCGGACACTTTATTGTTTCTTCAAATTGAGAGACTGGTATTGAATGGTCTTCGCTAATCGTTTCGCCTATATATTTATCACATTTGATTGTGATAAACTCTGGAAAGATTGCATCATCTTTTGAGTAATAGAACGATTCAATCACACATAGAGATCCGTTGACAAGGCTTTTTGCAGGATGGTAATTTCTCAGCAACATAACTGGTACGTTTTTTCCAATAAATAATGACCCCATTGACAACAAACATTCGTTGCAAGCTGGGTTCAACTGGGGTTGCACTTTTCTTAAAGGAATATTTTGAGCTCGCAACCATTTATTATTCCAATCGTGAACTTGGGCATTTGTTGCATAAATATGAATAGAATCGTTAAATCGTTCCACTTCTTCCTCTGGCAAGTTTACTGATCGTCTAGATTCGAGTAAACTGACATCATCCAAAGTTAACTTTGACTCGTGCAGGTTAAAAAGCATGTTGGAAAAACGCGTGTCTGAACGTTGTCTGACGTTGTGTGTCAGCTTTAATGAATGACTTATTTTAGAAATTATCTCGCGCCCAAACATTGTAAGAGAATTTTCATTGTCTCTTGGCGCTCCGAGAAGAAAAGAGTCGTAAACAGGAAAAAGTTGCGCGGAATCGAGGGAAATGAGAAGAGTACACGGGAGTTCATTAGTCTTTTTTACTTTCTGCATTCGTTTAATAATAACTGCAAGCATTTGCAAACCTAGCATTGATGCCTCGTCAATGATTAAAAAACTTGTTTCTTTTAATCTCTGATAGACTGATTTTGGTATAGGCTCTAAAACCATTTCTTCATACGTACATTTTCTATAAATGCCAACGTATGAATGACATGTAATACCATTATTTACCGCCGTTGAAGCGACCCCGGTCGGTGTTATGACATGATGACCGACACGCTTTTGAAACAAACTCCAGCTAATGAAATTGATAAGCGCAGATTTGCCGCTACCACCAAAACTATCAATCAAAATGATTCCATGTTGTCCTTTAATGGTTTTACTTATCTGCTCTAAAACCACGTCCATACAATTTCTCTGTGACGGAGTAAGAGGGAAAAATTTAATGGGAAATTTTCTTTGTGCAAACTTTGTTGCTTGTCTTCGAGTTTGTATAAAAGTCAAGTAATATTTAACTTGATTTTTATAACGTTCTCTACCTTCAATCCCATCGAAACATAAATCAACTTCTCTCTCTCCAAGTTCCCGTTCATCAGCCATGGCTCAACGACAGCGTAAGTAAATTTGCTAACAGTTGACTTTGCTTCCGAAAAGAAGAAGCTTGCCATCAAACGGCAACTTAATTTCGACGGTCCAGGATCATCCGTGGAAGTAACGGATGAAGGCGGCGCCAAGAAGATGTCGATAAGCCGATTCACCGATGGCCCGTCTTGTTCCTGGCGTGAGGAGTCTGTGACTCCGGAAAAGAAAATCGAGCAGCTCTCTCCAAAAATGGTCAAGAAATTTTTGGCCTGGCGAAAAAGTAAGAATTAACGTAACGATTGTGTGCTAAACGTAACATAGTATGTAAAATGACGAAAAATATGTTTTGCACTTAAAGATATGGGGTCTGAATGTGATGAAGACCAAAATACGACTGACCGGAATCAGGACGAGTCCCTACCAGAGGAGAGACAGGATTTTGACGAGCTGGAATGGGAGGAGATCGAAGGACAGCATGGCGCCAGCGGCAACAAGTGGACACTTCCAACTTATGAGCTTGCTGTGGAGGGAGCTGACATTTCATCTCAATATGCGGTTGTTGCAGAGGACAATGGATTTCAGAACTTCTTTTGTGGAGCCGATCTCCATCCTGAATTCTTTAGGCATCCTACCACAATCAAAATTACAGACAAACACGATTTAAGGATGGTCGGTGAGGAATACCCTCAAATGGTATTCCTTGCAAAACACTATCCATCAAAGACGTATCGTTTCCGGTTTCAACTGACGAGGCAGAATTTGGACAGTCTCCGCAACTGGGCGGAAATTTTAGAGGTAAATTTTTCCACGAGAAATTTTAATATTGAAGTTTTATCTGGCTTTCAATAATTTTTATGTATTTTTAAGACTCCACAGGCCGTGAAAACATCATATCATCCTTTCCAAAAGACCTTCAAAAAGGTGGACTTTCCGGGGATGGATGGGGTTGGATTTACCAACGATCCCGAGAATCAAAGTTTTTGGGATGGACCAGTTGTCTTTCGGGATAATGATTTCTTCATTAGGCCTTATTACTCTCAGAGCGTTTTGCTCTTTAAGTTTTGGCAGCGTCTGCCAATAACTCAACACCAACGATGGGCTGGCCCGACCATGGCCATTACGGGATTCACCATGCAGAAAATTGTGGCCGCTTTGTCGGCATTATATCGCCATGATCTAGAATAGTTTGTATTTATAAGTTTTACCTTTACATTTAAGTTTTCAATTTTAAACATTTTAATACATAATAATTAGTTTATAGCAAGTTATATATATTTTATAAATTTTAATGTTACATTCATTCTCTAACGAATATAAAAAAAATCTTGATTGCACAAACATTTACTCTTGAAACTAATATTTTTGTCATCGCATAAAAATTCTGACTCTAATGTTTTTTAAAAAAATGTCCACATGAAACACTGATTTTGCATACTAATCTCATTTTCTAACTAAAAAGATGAAAGTTTCGACATAAAACCTTAATTTACCATACTACTAACTTTTCTAACTAAAAAGATAAAATTTTCAACATAAAATTTGCCATACTACTCATTTTCTAACTAAAAATAAAAATTCACTCATAAAAATCACAAGATGAAATTTTCGACATAAAACCTTAATTTACCATACTACTAACTTTTCTCGAAAATTGGTCAAAGAAATCTGAAGATGCGCTCATAAAAATCAAAATATGAAATTTTCAACATAAAACACTGGTTTTTCATACTACTCAAATATATATTTAAATCTCAGCACGTGAAACGCGTTATGCATGAAACTGATTTACATAAGTTAAAAAAGGTAAAATCATGCATATACCAATTATTCATAATTTATTTTCCAAGACCACGAGGCGACAAAATGAATGTGACACGTATGCATCTTCTTCTTTCTTTCGTCGTACCTTTTTCCAGACCCTTTTAATTGGTGTTTTGTAGGTAGGCGTACAAGTCCACGTTTTCCTCTCTCCAATTTGTCTCCATTTTTTCTTTTTTCTTTTCCCATTCCATTTCTCGTCTTTAAAATGCTGTCCAAATTTTTGGTAAGTTTCTGACTCTTGGTATTATATCTTTATTTTAATTTAGTAGTTTAGTATTTTCTTTAACTTTGCAGTGCGCAAAGTACAATGAGGATTGCTTGGCATGCGTCAAAAGCATGTGTTGTTTTGCCACAAACAACGGCACGTCAGTCTGTCTGCCGGAAAAAGGATTGGGCGATGCTTCGGGTGACATTCTTTGTGGACCGGATGCCGACCTCTGCGATGTTGTTGCCCCCCTGGAAATGCTGCCACCATCTCCTACTACTCAGAGACAGCTGGGTAAGTTTTAAATCTACTTTTCATTAAGTAAATATAAATTTTTATGTTAATTTTTATATATATTTATGTATTTTGTATTTTTCAGATGACATCAAGTTCGCCATCGTCGTATTAGCAGTACTAATTGCCATTGTACTGCTAGTAGCTGTTGTAACGTGTGCTACAAAGTTTGCCACGTTTCTTCAAGTCAGGCGTCAGGGTTATCGTAACCCTCCAATCCCTCCACGTCAACCAGTCCTGAATCAGGCGGCACCACCACCACCACACGAACAGGAACCTCCAGGTCTCTTGGTCTCTCTCTCGGATTTTTTATCCATGCCTTGTCATCAGCAGGATAGCTACCACGTCAATCCATTTCTGGTTGACGATGGTAGCGAATATGAACTGTTCCAAAGAACCACATCGGTTTAACGGTTTATTTTTCTTTTAGCGCCTAGGAGGGGGGACAGGATCAGGAGGCAGGTCATCCACTTTCCTGACCCTGAAATCGTTGTCTTGGTGAGGAGAGAGGGTCAGCGAAGGAATGATGAGTTCCATTCCAGTGAAGACGAAGGTTTTGAACCTTAGGTTTAGTTTATAGTGTTTAGTTTGTAGTGTCTAGTTTAGTTATAATATGTAATTTAGTTTGTGGCGAGTAGTTAAGTTTGTAGTGTAATACATAGGTTAGTTTATGATTTATAGTTTGTGGTGAGTAGTTTAGACATAGTTATTTAGTTTATAGTGTAGAGTTTGTGGTGAGTAGTTAAGTTTGTAGTGTAATGCATAGGTTAGTTTATGATTTATAGTTTGTGGTGAGTAGTTTAGACATAGTTATTTAGTTTATAGTGTAGAGTTTGTGGTGAGTAGTTAAGTCCGTAGTGTAATACATAGGCTAGTTTGTGATTTGGTGAAGGCATATAGGTTAATTTATTTATATATGATAATGTGGGATGTTTAGAGTAAGTTAGGTTAAGTTGCATAATGTATTATGTATTATTATGTATGCAATAATAATCAGCATTTTTTTCTGTACATATAGTTTTAATTTCATATTTATTAGCATAATAGTAAAATAGTTAGGTAGGTACATGCATTACATCATATTGCATAACACTCACTCACGCACTCACACCCACGCACACTCACCTGCATTATATACCTGCACTCAAATGCAATTATTATTTGCTAGGTAGTGCATCCTTAACTGCGAGTCAGTGTATAATTAGCTATACTGATTTCTTATGCTCTTTTCCGTGTCGGGTGAAAATGAAAGCATCCATGCATGAACAAAATGCATTACAACCAATTTAACTATAGCGTTTATATTATATAGGTCAAATTTTCAAGCGGCAAATTTCTCCATAAGAACTCAACTGCCTCTCAGGAATTAATTACTCAATTTGCACAAAATTATATAGATTTATTTATAATATTGTGTCCGTGCTTTCATCGCTGTCAGAGTTGATTCTATCATTAAAGCAGTTGAAGTATATAATAAGGCGTTGATCATCTCGTGCATAATATTCCGCATAATATTGGGAAAAATTTGCTCAATTTTCAATTCACCAGTCAAAAAGAGTCAATTTGAATCGCATTTTTCAAATATCGAATAGATTGTTTACAAATGCAATGCTACTTTTTCAACTTCAACACATGTCGTGACCACATGGACGCCACACTATCCAAAGCTATCATTTTAAAATGTCTGGCTTACATCGAATAATATCATCGTGTTGATTTTCTAATATTTTTCTCTCGCAATTATGTATAAATCTCAATTTGTCCAAATATTTCAATAAAAAAATAACTGTAAGGAAAACGTCTATAAAAACG